>JASTWL010001082.1:0-55251 GCA_035220575.1 Temnothorax rugatulus
CCGCCAAAGGGACGATCGAGAGCACAGTCAAGGATATAAAAGGCCAGACTATGGAGGAGTGCCTGTCAAGGATGCTCGTGTTGAGTGTAAACGAGAAGGTTGACAGAATGGCGGAAAATCTCTTCCATAGGATCTCAGAGAGATTTGAGTCTGCTTTTCCAACTCTAGCAACCCCGATGGGAAGAGAGGGGAATACGAAACCCCCCCTCCCTCAGTGCCGGAAGGTCCGTCAGCCCGGAGACAAGACCTGGGAAAAATAAGAAAAAGAGCGCCAAATCCATAGCAAAATCTGAGGTGAGGAAGGTGGCTTTACCAGGAGGAAAAGAGGGTGCGGGGCGAGAGATGAAGGGACCTCGTACGGTCTTACGTACACGGACCGAGACGGCGTCCTGAGGATCAAGTTAGTGGAGTGCGGCGTTCCGCAGGGGTCCGTCCTTGGACCCCTGTTGTGGATAATAGCGTACGACTTCGTCCTCAGGGTTTCCCTCCCCAACAATTGCTGGCTCTCGGGATACGCCGACGACGTTTACCTAGGGAAGGTTGGCAGGGAGGGTTGGCAGGAGCTAATCAGATGGGCAAATGCGACGGCAGCGTGCGTGGTGCGCTCCACTGGGAGGCTGAGCTTAGAGGTGGCCCCCGCCAAGACGCAAGCGACTTAATTTTATAATCGCAAAGCGTGGAGGCCGCCTCCGGAGGGGCTCAGCCTCCGAGTGGAGGGAATAAGAGTCCCGATCACTCCGCATCAAAAATACCTCGGAATGTGGCTGGACAGCCGAAAGAGCTTCGGCGAGCACGTCGCCCGCGTGGCCCTGATGGCAAAGAGGATGGCCAACACCCTAGCCAGACTTCTACCGAATATCGGTGGGGCCAGCGGGGGCGGGAGCGTCCCGTTTGACCACGTTAACATTGACCACGGTCCCGATTGACCACTGTTGATATTGACCACGTTGCAATTGACCACGTTGCGATTGACCACGTTGTGATTGACCACGGTCCCGATTGACCACCGTCCCGATTGACCACCGTCCCGATTGACCACCGTCCCGATTGACCACCGTCCCGATTGACCACGGTCCCTATTGATCACCGTCCCGATTGACCACGGTCCCGATTGACCACCATCCCAATTGACCCCGGTCCCGATTGACCACGGTCTCGATTGACTACGGTCCCGATTGACCACCGTCCCGATTGACCACGGTCCCGATTGACCACCGTTCCGATTGATCACGGTCCCGATTGACCACGTTGAAATTGACCACGTTGCGATTGACCACGTTGCGATTGACCACGTTGTGATTGACCACGGTCCCGATTGACCACGGTTCCGATTGACCACCGTCCCGATTGACCACGGTCCCTATTGACCACCGTCCCGATTGACCACGGTCTCGATTGACCACGGTCCCGATTGACCACCGTCCCGATTGACCACGTTAAAATTGACCACGTTGCGATTGACCACGTTGATATTAACCATGTTGTGATAGACCACGGTTTCGATTGACCACGGTCCCGATTGACCACGATCTCGAATAATTTATAAAGTGAGGCTCACGTGCAGGGGGGGGGGGTGCAGGGGGGGGGGCGAAGCCTCCCCCGCTCACGCATAAAGCGAAATACATCTCCTACCCGGGCACGCCGAAGGCGTGTCCATGGGGTGGGTGCGGGGGGGGGGGGCGAAGCCCCCCCTGCCCACCCGTCAACCCAACCCACCCGCCCAGTGCACAGGGGGGGTGCAGGGGGGGGCGGGAGCCCCCCCCCGCCCACACTTCTAGGTTTACGGTTTACTCACACAATGGGGGGGTGCAGGGGGGGCGAAGCCCCCCCGCCCACACATGCTCTGGGAAAGATGTTTTGATGCACTTTATGATGTCGGCCGTTGACGCCGACCTTACAGGGCTGGCTCTAGGAACCTGGTAGACGTGATTCCGGGTCTTGTTCTCGGGGAAGGTGTCTACGTACTAATTTCGCTTTCCCGAATAGTGGGTTTGACGCCGACCCCATTTTAGCGTGTACTAGGTGTCTGTCAACGCGTACATTATACTTCGTCTTGAAGAAGACGTCTGCGTGCCGAATTCTCTTATCGTCGACGCTACATTGACGCCGACCTGACTACAGTGTTTACTAGGTGTCAGATAACCAATTGAGCCGACTTCTCCTCGTGGAAGACGTCGGGATTTCGTTTTCCTTAACGCGTACTCGGATTCTGATATATTATATAGGATCAATGGGGACCATGGTCAATCGGGAACGTGGTCAATCGGGACCGTGGTCAATCGAGACCGTGGTCAATCGGGACGGTGGTCAATCGGGACCGTGGTCAATCGGGACCGTGGTCAATCACAACGTGGTCAATATCAACGTGGTCAATCGCAACGTGGTCAATCGCAACGTGGTCAATTTCAACGTGGTCAATCGGGACCGTGGTCAATCGGAACGGTGGTCAATCGGGACCGTGGTCAATCGGGACGGTGGTCAATCGGGACCGTGGTCAAACGCAACGTGGTCAATTTCAACGTGGTCTATCGGGACCGTAGGTCAATATTAACGTGGTCAAACGGGTGCCACTCGCGGGGGCGTGCGACGTCTCTACGTGACGACGGTCTGTACGCAGCACCAATCTGGTGGGATAAGGTGGGCAAAAGCGCCCACCTCAGTAGGCAAATGGCGGCGGCCCAGGGCATAATTGCAAATAGGGCCGCCAGAGTCTACAGGACCGTCTCCCACGTGGGGGCGACCACCCTTGCCGGGATTCCCCCGGTCCACCTGATCGCGAAATCCTACGCCGAAATGTATAGGTCGGTGAGGGCGATCAGGGAAAGGCTGGGGGAAGTTCCGGCGAGGGCAAGGAGGGCGCTGAAGCTCCAGGTACAGAGGGACCTTCCTCCGCAGCTGGGAGGAATATCTAGCGAACCCCCAGTTGGCGGGTAGGAGAGTACGCGAGGCTGTCCAGCCTCGTATTAGTGGAGTGGCTGGAACGAAAAAGGAAGGGAATTTCGTTCCACACGGCACAGGTGGTCACCGGGCACGGCTGCTTCGGTGATTACCTGTGCCTGATCGGGAAGGAGCGCACCACGCGCTGCCATCACTGCCCGGGGGAGGCAGACACGGCGCAACACACGTTGGAACACTGTCCAGCGTGGGACGAACAGCGCCGTGTCCTCCGGGCAGTCATCGGGGAGGATCTCTCCCTCCCGGCCGTTATTGCAAAGACGGTCGAAGGGGGAGAAGAAGGCGACAACAACTGGAAGGCGTTCGCCTCCTTCTGCGGCAACGTGATGTTCGCAGAAGGAGGCTGACGAGAGGATAAAAACGGGGGAAGCCCTTCCTCCAGCGGAGAGCAGCGACGAAGAGGACGGGGCACCGAGGCCGCAACCGCCGAGGAGAAGGCGACGCGGGCCTCGCATGAGTGTCCCTGCCGCGGCTCTTGATAGAGCACAGGACTAAGACAACGGTTGGGGGGTGAGGGACGTCGCCTGCCGACGCGGGTGGCATTCCCCCTCACCCCTCCTGCCAGCACCTCCCCTCTCGGAAGGGGGGCGTGTGTCAAACTCGGAGTGAAGCGGGCGATTGATCCGCGCAGAAGGGGGGGTTGGACGGCGGCGGCACGGGGATGGGCTCTCTAGGGGCCCATCCCTCTGCCGCTGATTCTTGTGCCGAGCAGGTCGGTGGAGGATGCGGCCAGGGAGAGGCTCGGGCGGACCGCCTATGGGGTTTCCGTCGCGGGCGCTCCTTCCGGGCCGTGGAGGGTTGGGGGCGAGGCCTGGGGGCGTCTCGGCGCACCTGGGTCTTGCCTCCACCTGCCCTCCATGTGGGGCGCGAGGGGGGAAGGGGCCCATTACACGGTGATGGTCACCCCTCCCCTCACTCGCCCGGGGGCGGGCGCGCGGTCGGGGCAACCGCGCTCCCGCTGCTGCTTGCAGCAACCCTGGAGGGGGGATGGCGGGTAGGGGTGGTGTGCCGTGGTGTCATCCACCCGCCACAAGTTAGATTCAAGCTCTACAGGGCCAGGCGTTGAGAGGCTCATGGACGAATCAGCGCGTTTCCCGGGGCCTCCCCACACAAACGCCGAGAGGGACACCCGGGGGAGTTTTAGCCGGTAGAAGTCCTGCATTCCCCCCCCCCCCCGTTAACAAAAAAAAAATAGAATGCCCCATATACTTATGTGAACTCTATATTTCTTGGATATGCAATAATTGCAAACATTTGTTTATATTTAGCAGTTTCTTATTTTATATATCTCTATATGCTTTTGATATGTAATGTTTCTTAAACAAAAATAATCTTATGATGCAATGCCCGCAGATTGCATATTTCTGACATATTTCTAGTGTTACGTCCTGTGGACTCCAGGAGACCTCTTAAAAATTTAGAGTAGCTTTTAAGATTAAAACCAGAACCGAGCATTAGCGGCTGTCCATCGGGAAGTGAGTTACGATCTCGACGCTATTTCTTGTTTTTCCTTTACATTTGCTAAACGAAATTGAGAGATTACTTCCAGACGACAAAATCCAAACGGACAAAGCATATACGACTACGTTTTAGCAACCTTGTCTGGCCCGCTACTATAAAACACGGCGACATCTTTATTGCATCGCGCGACTAGCTCAAAATTGCTCGCGCAATGTTCCGACAAACAGAAACGAGGTCTAAAACGTGCTTTTAGAAATCCTGTAAGGAGCACGTGGCGGAAGTTTCTGTTTGCAATAGAACTGCAATTAAGATTAGTGCATTTGTCTGCCGGTACTGAAAACAGGATCGTAAGATAAACTAAGAATCCAGAACTCTAATAAAAGAGAAATCGTCAATAATAAAAAAAAAAATGGATACGTCACTGGAAGAATCGATAAGTGACCCCCAAAAAATAAGACGGCGGGGGTGGACCTTACGACAAAACTCGCCAATGGACAACCGTGAAAATAGATAATTACATCTAGCTCGCCAAGGGATAGGCGAAAAACCGAAAGTTACGTCACGATCGGGAGAGAACTCCACCAATCAAATTATACTGAAAAATAATCCCGCCTCCTTAATTCTGTATAAAAATCGCGACTACACTTGGAGACACTTCCAATCCGTCACGAGACAGTTCACTTCTAAGTCCGCATATTTTCCGCTTACTTATATACTAACGCCAATTTTCTGTTGTTCGCCAACCTAAAGTATCGCGAGTAAATTCTGTGCGCGCTAAGTGCCACGAATCACCCTCACTAGCGACTCGGCGAGATCTGCGGTCAACACCAGCGCCTGACAGAAATATATATATATATATATATATATATATATATATATATATATGTATTTATACGTATATATATATTCCAACGAATAGTAAGTCCTAAATATTCGCTCACTCTAACTTTTAATTGCCTGCACACGTATAAATGTATGTAAGTCGTATCATAAAAGCCATTCTATTCCTGTCTCGAATAATCTTAGCGTTCTTGCTCAGAGTAATTATCGAATCCTTTCCCTTAGCGATAAACACGCTCAAGGCACTCCTCTACCGGCCCGTAATTATGCTCCTCACGATTCAGCTGCAATCCCCCAAGCATTATTTACTCAGAGGATTTTCAGTTTCCTTGTTCTAGCGATATTCGCTCAAGACCTCTCAATACTCCCGTTTAATTGCTTTAGCGTTACTCACTCAAGGTAATTAAGAATCCATTTGTCTTAGCGATATTCGCTCAAAACTTCTCAATATTCCCGTTTAATTGCTTTAGCGTTACTCGCTCAAAGTAATTACGAATCCTTTGTTCTAGCGATATTCGCTCAGGACCTCCCGTTAATTCTCAATTCTCCCGCTTAATTACCTTAGCGTCATTCGCTCAAGATAATTAAGAATCCTTATTCCTAGCGATATTTGCTCAGGATCTCCCATCAATCCGCTGTTCCTCCTTAAAGTTATTCTCCCGCCTAGTTACTTTTGCGATTATTCGCTCGGAGTAATCTCCTTTCTCATGCCTCAGTAAAATCCAACATAATAGTTATTTTAAATTAAATGAATTATATTTCCAATAACATCCTATTAAACGTCAATTAAATCGACGGAATCGACGGAACAGGCTTATGGAATCAGTAAAATCAAACGTCTTAAACCTTAAATACCTTAACCTTATTCCAATGGCGGTCCTTAATTATTTTTCATGCATAAATTTTTGTCTCTCTGTTTTCACCCCGCGAATATTTCTTTATAATTTATTTTTAATTGCGACTTAATTTAGTTTCAAATACATATATACACCACACGTACACTTAGCTAAAGAATTATGTAATTCAATTCGGATCTCAATTGTAATAATAGCGGGCAGGATGTCCATTTTTAAATAGGTTTCCCATTCAAAAATCCTGCCCGATCACCCCCGCACTCCTGTAACACCCGCGAAAAGTACACACACATGTTACACCTACATTTTATGCATTTACCCTTCACCTAGATTTATTTATACGATTGCCTGATTCTCTCTACTCAATGTCAGTAACAAGTATTTGTAATAAATATTTAATTTGTTTGTAAGATTAAATTCAATGTTTCTTTATTTTAAATAAGACCTCGCTCTCAAATCCCTTCCACCTCTCGAAATCACACGAGATCCGATCCTAAGTTAAAGGGATTAAATTCCCTGACTTAAAAGAGGACCGACGATCGCACCGTTCACGGAAGGCGTCCTACCGTCCCTACGGACGTTGACCCTTCCTGAGCCATCGAAAGTGCGTTCAGCTCGCGCCACGCGCCTCAGAGCGTGTACCTGCGAGCAATATTCTTAAACGTCTGGTTGCGTCCTTCCATACCCCTACCCCACTGGCTAGCCTTTCCTTCGCTTCCCAGTTTTCCTATTCTAATCCCGGGGTTGGACGTAACACTAGAATTAAATATAAAACCTAAAAATTTTCCGATCTGATTCAGAATTAGTTCCAATTTATTAAAATTAATAATAAGCCCTAAGCTATTCAATGTCTGCAGAGCATTCTTTGATTGAGTCGCCGAGGAACAGAAAGTCGTTTAAATATATTATCGAGAGGAATATATTTTCCTTTCAAGGGTGAAGGGAGTGAGGAGAATGCCAAAAACCGGCATAAAGGGAAACCTTTATAGCGAACTAGCGAAGGCACATCCGTGTGCTGTCGAGCGTCCGAATGCCTCCGAGTCTAATCGAAGCTTGCCGACCGTGACGTCTTCTCCCCTTGCCACGAATCGTTGCAGTTTACACTCCGTCTCTCTTCCTATCTCAACGCCTTCTGCGATCGATAGAGATCGTTTACTCAGATCGAGTCACTTTGACCAAATTCCGATTAACTTAATCGTTGATTAAAGGATTGCCAACATGACAAAATAATTAATGTGATCATTTATATTTCTGGCGATATAATCGTCCTAACCCAATCTTTCGTTACATATCTTTCTTTTCTACCCTTTTCTACTCCTCAAAGTGAAAGAGTATGTCCTTCGTTTCCATCGGCTGTTTTACTGAAACTATTGACTGTACGAAAAAAATTTATAGGACCTTAATTGTAGTAAATTTTATTCTCTTTCTTTCTCATAATAAATATTTTTGCGCTAGAATGCATGAGAGCTAAGATATTTTGAAAAAAACCAGTTTTTACCACCATTTTACCAACATGAAGGCGGAAAAATGTCGAGGTTGCAAATTTAGTATGTTTTTAGGGTCACAAAAATCTAGCTTCATCAATTTTTAACACTTCCCGACTTAATTCCATGTAACCCTATTTTTCTCACCGTTGCTGGACTATTGTGTTTGTTTAGACATAATTTGTTTCACACATATTGCTGTATAATAATGTATGTAACTCATTATAGCAAATTTACACAAAACGTTCCCTTTATACTTTACTTATGCATCTTAATGTCATCAATAAAATGTTATTATATGTATACATACAGTCGACACTCCTTATTCGCGGGAGTTACGTTCCTGACAACTGCCGCGAATATGGAGTAGGAATGGTAATATATGGGATACGTTCCAAGAAAAATTAAATTAAACAAAAAATCTAAGACAAGATTATTTTTTTATTTAAAATAATAAAATATGCAATGTATGTAATGATTAATGAATTTATGTATTAAATATACTTTTAACAAATTTTAGTTGTTAACTGGCTTGGAAAATGTAATTATCTTGGTCTGCTGTACAAGCAAGACAACTCTGTTGGGCAAGATTCCGATAACCCTGGCGCCTTAATTTGGCGATGGTTTCTGGTAGTACTTTTAACGCTGAAAATTATATAGGTCTTATAGGGCTAACCGCTCTGGTTTTCAAGATATACAGTGTTAAAGTTAAAAATAAATAATATAAATTTTTAAATAATACTTCAATTGTGTGTGTATAAACAGTACACACGTAGGCGGGGGAGGGGCTACCGCCCTTCCCCCGCAAGCAAGGGGGGTGGGGGTGAACCTCGGTTCGCGTGAAAAGTTAAAAACCCGTTTTTTCTTCTTTTGTCGCTTCGTATGAAAAGTTGCATTGTGTAAAAATATTTAATATCTGTAACAGAAATAATTTGTTATAGCAGAGAATAGTTAGGATATTGAAAAGTGGCACCTCGTGACACCTCGTTTCGCGTGGAAAGTGTATGCGTGGAGGCAGTAGATTCCGCCCGGGGGGCTCCACTATTGTTAAACTAGACACATAGTGTACCTTCAAAGTACATACGTGGGCTTTCCACGCGTGGAAAGTGTATGCGTGGAGGTAGTAGGTTCCGCCCTCCTACGGGGGGCTCCACTATTGTTAAACTAGACACATAGTGGGCCTTCAAAGTACATGCATCAGTTTTCCACACGTGAAAAGTTGTAAACCCATGTGGCACCTCGTTTCATATCGACAACATATATCAAGGTCATTGAAATCGGTGAGGTTGCCCTTAATCTAAAGTTTTACCAATTTTAACACTGTATATCTCGAAAACCAGAGCAGTTAGCCCTCTAAGACCTATATAATTTTTTGTACAGCATTAAAAGTACTACCAGAAACCATCGTCAAATTAAGGCGTCAGGGTTGTCGGAATCTAACCACATGTTGCAGTTTTTTAAATTGATTCGGGTAATCATCCATTGCCTCCTCTATTTTCCTTTTAAAAATAAGACTTCTTTCCATAGACTGATCGTTGTCTATAAAGAATTCACAAAGATCGTGGGAAAGCTTGATTCCTGTAGCCAATGTTTTTATGTCAAACTCTGGTTTCTCTAAGCTTGACATCGATGCATCTTCATCAATCTCCATCAACTGAGTTTTCTCTGTCCAAATTTCTTTTAATTCAGCTTCTGTAAGATCTTCTTCATATGACTGTAATAATTCTTCAATATCATTCATTTCCAATTCTTCGAAACCCTCCTTTCCAATGCTGTTGGCAATTTCTGTAATGTCTTGCGTGGTCTGTGTAGTATCAATCGAAAGATGTTCATGCCCCGACTCTACACAAGCTGGCCACAGTTTCTTTCAGCACGAATTTAAAGTTTTCAGCTTCAATGCGTCTAATGTTTCCTTGATGAAAACTATGCAATGACTAATGTCAAATTTTTTCCAACACTGAATGATATTCAGCTTAGAGTCATTCTCTATAGTGTCTAAATGAATTTAAATGTATGTTTGACATAACAAAGCTTAAAAGCCTGAATGATTCCTTGATCCATTGGCTGAAGAAGAGCTGTAGTATTTGGTGGCAAAAAAGCAATTTTAATATTTGGATGTGTTGTCTGCAGTTCTAATGGATGGCCTGGAGCATTGCCCAAAATTAAAATTGCTTTAAAATCATGATTCATTCTCTTTAAGTATTTTTCAACTTCAGGAATAAAACAATTAAAAAGCCAGTCGGAAAATAAACTGGCAGTAATCCATGCTTTTTTATTCGAGCGCCAAAAAACTGGTAAAGTTTCTTTTTCTTTATTTTTTAATGCGCGAGGATTTAATGATCTGTAAATCATCATTGGCTTAATTAAACAATCGCCTGAAGCATTAGCGCATGATAGAAGGGTAATTCTATCCTTAGCTGCTTTGAAGCCAGGTGCAGACTTTTCTGTCTTTGAAATAAAAGTTTTTTGTGACATACGTTTCCAAAATAACGCAGTTTTATCGGCGTTAAAGACCTGCTCCGGTTTATATCCATTGTCATTTATAATTTTCAAAAACTCTTTTGGGTACCACTTGGCTGCGACTTTATCTGCAGATGCAGCTTCTACAACAATTTTCACGTTATGTAACGATTGCCGCTCTTTAAAGATGAACCAGCCTTCAGATGCTTGGAATTCGGAAAACGATAAACTATCATTGTTGGAAACTTGCTTAAAGTGTTGATACAATCGCTTTGCTTTCTCCCGTATGGTTGCACCACTCAACGGCACTCTTTTTTGGTTCCTGTCCTCAATCCACAAGCTTAACGCTACATTTTCTCAAAAGCAGGATCTCTCACTGTTTTAGTGATTTCAGAAGCAGAAGCCGTAGAATTTCTAATTTTTTCTTCTGATTTCCTAATTGATCGTACAATCGACTCATTTACATTGTAAGCACGCGCGACTAAAGCAAAAGATTCTCCAGCACGCAATCTATTTAGCAATTCTACTTTTATTTTAAGTGGCATCACTTTTTTCAGTCTCTTAATTGGTTTGTCTTATTTCCGGCATAATTCTTCACGAGATGAGACGTCCACTAGTTATCAAACTGGATACAAAGTTAAAAGTATTAAATATTTGTCGAATTCTGAAGAGTATTATTGCGCTCACCGCGTCACTCTTTCTTACTCACACTCGCGCGCTCGCGGAAATAAAAGGAACAGCGTGTAAAAGGGAAACAGTCTCAATGTTTATTAAAGTCTCGAAACAAGAAGATGAGCGCGGACACACGTCCGAACGGTCCAGCAGAAGACAAATCTGACGGTCGTTGTTTAATCAATCCGGCTCGTTGCTAAAGACGTTTCGCGACTCTCGTGTACCGGGCGTCTCGCTCAAGCTCAGCGCGGTTGCAACAGTATTAACTTGCTTAATAATGTAGATGTAAAATACAAATTCACTCACCCAATGCAACCAAGAAGCCAGAGCACGAGAAAATAGAGAAAAATAAATTATGCGTCAATGTACAAAATAAGGTTAAAAGAAAGACAGTAAAAATAAATATGCGCTAAGTTAATAAAAGACATAAATAAGGTAAATAAATAATTGTTTACAAATAAATTGTTTAAAGTAAAGACATGATGTGGAAACTCTTAGTATAGGACTTTAAGTTCAAATTGTTTTTCTGAAGTTTATTGTATATAAGCATGATAAATTCTTTTCGATGATTATTTACATCCGCGAATATTGAAATATCTATCCGCGGATAAAGAAATGTGGTCACAAATATGTTGACCGCGAATAGCGAATCCGCGAATAAGGAGTGTCGACTGTATTGTAAATATTGTGATGTTTGTATATTTCGAGAGAAAATTAAAAAATCACCTAAAAACTCATGTAAAAAAAGGAGTTCACGTGGTTCTCTCTCATAAAAAATTATCTTGCAAAGATAATAATAAATAATATTTAATAATTACAATATCAACATCACAGAAGTTGTATTAAGAAAAGAGAAGTATAATATAATATATTAAAAATATGTTTTTGTCATGATAGATTTAATGGCAATTATTTATAAATAATTAGAGCCTTTTTTAATTTGGAAGTTTTTCAATTTTTTTGTGAAAGAGTATATTTTGTTGTCAAGTAGAATAATCGTACGGGGAAGATAAGAAAACTATACTTTTTAGTTAATTTTAGAAACTTTTCTCAATTAGCGTTTCTCTTTTGGTAAAAAGCTATAATTTAGGTAAATATATCAATTAAACACACGATAAACGTGTATTTAACTTCACACTTTGAACTTGATTTGCATATTTGATTTGGGCTGGGTTAGATTTTTTCAGAATGAGGTCTCCCTTGGAACCCCTCCTCCTCCCAAGCATTTACTTCAATATTCAAATAAAGTTCAAAGTATGAAGTTAAACTCATATTTCAATTAATGCTTGTTTGTGCTGAAAAAATAGGTAGATCACATATTCTTCGACTTCCCCCGATTGATTATCGTTATTGGATTCACAACAAGGCTTTTTGCCAAGAAGAGTTTGCCGCAAAAAATGTCAAAATTGAGAAAAAAAGCTCCATTTCTAAATAATTACCGATTTAACAATAGATTTACCAAAGAATCTCTTGTAGTCTTGGTTTTTTGTGTCAAATAGTACATCTGGTTGTGCACTATAGTTAAAAAAGCCAAAAGACATTATAAGTTGTTCATCTGATTTTTTATTTAATGGCACTTTTTCCTCTCCTTGGGGATATATCTTATTTAGTTGTGATATACAAAGATCACTTCCACACTCTGTCGAATTTGGTGGATTAAACTGAAATGTTTAAGAAATTAAAATAAATATTTTATCGTAAATACACATAATATATGTAATATTATAACTTTATTAAAACTTTTAATGTTACATATAAATCTCATCTTATACTTTGCGGAATTAATAGAAAAATTATCATAATTATCATAATAGAACAATCTATATTCGTGAGTCAAATGTATACGTAATGCTAATATCCGAGTGAGTCCCGATTGCGCACATTACCAATCGGACACAGTCTCGATCGGACACAATCCTAATTGGACATAGTCCCTATCAGACACAGTCCTTATCGAGCAGAATCCCGATCAGACATAATCCCGATCGGACACAGTCCCGTTCGGACACAGGCCTGTTCGGACACAATCCCATTCAATCACAGGGACCCCATCATGAAAACCTATTTGGAATCTAACCTCGCTTCACGTGGTAAGTTGAAATCCATTTGGAATCGCACTAGCTTGGACCTTGTTTCGCCCTGCTGCACAGGGGCGTGTGGGTGGACTTCGCTTCACGTGATAAGTGGAAACCTATTTAGGACTATGTCCGAATGCAATTAAATGTATCCGATAGGAACTGTGTCCGATCGAGACTGTGTCCAATCGAGAATGTGTCCGATCGGGAAATATTGTCGCGGTGTCCGATTGGTAATGTGTGCAATCCTTTAATGTTTATTAACCGACTTCAAAAAAAGGAGGTTCTATATTCGGCGTGTATGTATGTATGTCCACGATTTTCTCTAAAACTACTGGACGCATTTAAATACGGTTTTCACTGTCCTATAGAGCAATCCTCCAGGAAGGTTTTAGTATATAAAATATCGCGCTAGAGTATTAGGGTACGGAGCAGTAAGGAAATATGCGATATTAATTATTCATTCATCAATAAGGACCCCCAAAAGTTCAATAAATGAGAAGTCAGGGCAGTAAGGGTCAAGACGCCGATCCTGGGGCGTAAATTCAATAGAATTTATTATTTCTCTTCACATTCCAAACAGTATTCGTACGTTTCGGCTCATTATTCATATTAATTTAATAAAGCACTAAAAAAGTATTGTTGTGTATCGAACGTTCGAGCGCGAGCCGAGCTGAGGGCATCCGCGAGCCATCTCGGGGATAGTGGCAGGAGTCAAGTAGCGATCCGGAGTAGGGGGATTGCGGGGCCGAGGGCCCGTTGGCGAGTGCGGAGCGGACACACTCTCGTTTTGGTCTCGGCTACGATAGCACAAAGCAATAAGCGAGCGCGTGAACGTACGGCCTCTCTCTGTACTACTCGGAGTGTATCAATTAATCAATCATTATACGCTAGTAACTACAACGTCTGAAATTATTATCTCTGCCTCTCCTTACCCTCCGCTCGAGACATAACAAGTATAAAAAAAATTTTTTTTTTTAAATAGAACCGACTTCAAAAAAACCTCTAAAAAGTATTTAAAAAATTGAAAAAAATTGAAAAAAGCTTTAAAAAGTATGAAATAATTAAAAGTACTTTAAGAATCCCTTTCAATTTTTTATATCGGTGCAAAATTAATAATACTTTTAAGAATTCCTTTCAATTTTTGAAGTCGGCGCCAAATTAATTTAGTAATTATTAATTTGGCGCCGACTTCAAACAGTTAGACGCGAGGAGCGTCTTTGATTATGTCGTGGAGTTTCTCTGCTTGGAAGTCCTGCGTCCTTGGATGTTGCAAGGACTCAAGGAACTCGATGAAGACATCTGTTGAAGCCTCTTCGATTGTTGGAGTCATCGGGGGAGGGTTTCTCAGGTATTTTTGTGCCACCATGTCTTTGTGGTCCTGTCTCCTTCGTCTGGCCTTGATCGCCTCCAGCGATCTTTGTGGGAAGTAGCAAAGGAGTTCCTCATTCAAGAACCTTGGGTTTGATTCTATTATAAGTACCGCCTTCCTCCTGGCTATTAACGCTGCTTCCTCCAATGTCGAGGCAATTCCGGACATATGATTATATGAACTTTTTTCATTGTTTTTTTGGTTCTGAATCTGCCCTTAAAGTGCGTCCCACATATTTTGTAATACCCTGTATATATAGCGTATATCGCCGTAACCGATGCGTTTTTTGTGCATTGATCCACGTTACGTTACGCTGCGTTACCATACGAGAGTCTTGCGGAGGCTCTTACTCCGAATTCTCTCGCTCCACCGTCTCAAACATCGACGACTCTCCTACCCCATACTCATCTCATTACTCTCTCTACTTCACACTCATCTCATTAACTCTCTCTACTCCACCCCGTTACTCATTCTTCTCAACCCCGTTACAGTACAGGTGTTATGCAGGTGCGGCGCGGGCGCTTAGGTTAGGTGCCTTCTCCAATTAGCTGATCGCTGCATACGAGCTACGTTCCAATATTCACTGCCAGCACAGAAAATCTGTACTTCATATTATACATAGATACTATAGATTTCCAGAATTGGCAATAACATTAGAAAACAGCCACGGGGACACAAATGCCTTCTCACTTGAAATTGCACGCGTATCGGAGCATATTCAGAGCGCGTGCTCCGTCTCTAGATATTCGTTCATCATGACTGTAAGAGTATCCGCACAAGACTCTCGTATAGTAATGCAGCGTAACGTAACGTGAGTCAGCGCACAAGAAACGTATCGGTTATACGTTTTTTGTGCGTTGATCTACGTTATGTCACGCGACATTACTATACGAGAGTCTTGTGCGGAGGCTCTTAATTACTCGGCAAAGTTGTCCCAATATATATTTTAAGAATATTTTATAATCAGGAATCTTTATTGAAATCGACGCAATTGGCAATTATCGTAACAATTATATCACGACGTTTCGACCCGGGGGATTGGGTCCTTCTCAAGTGTCTATACAAAAAATGGAGCTCCGCACTCGGACATATGATTATATGAACTTTTTTCATTGTTTTTTTGCCCTTAAAGTGCGTCCCACATATTTTGTAATACCCTGTATATATAGCGTATATCGCCGTAACCGATGCGTTTTTTGTGCATTGATCCACGTTACGTTACGCTGCGTTACCATACGAGAGTCTTGCGGAGGCTCTTGGGAGTGCGGAGCTCCATTTTTTGAATAGACACTTGAGAAGGACCCAATCCCCCGGGTCGAAACGTCGTGATATAATTGTTACGATAATTGCCAATTGCGTCGATTTCAATAAAGATTCCTGTTTTGAATTAACATTGGCGGATTAACTCATTCTCTGATATTTTATAATAATATAAGAATATAAGAATATTTTAAATAAATAAATAATTAATTAATAATATAATATCAGGGAAAATTACGTTTGAAAAGTAATTCATTACCGTAATTCGTTACTTATTGAAAGAAGTAACTCATCGTTACCGTAACTCGTTATTCTCATTGAGAAAAGTAACTCGTTACCGCTACTCGTTACTCATTCAAAAAAGTAAAAAAATAACTCATCGTTACCGTAACTCGTTATTCTCATTGAGAAAAGTAACGTTCCCAAGGAGAACAAAAAGTCACGAAAACGTCAAAAAGATGTCATTTTGACTTTAAATGGTCAATTTTTCATCAAGGCTCCTTGCAGTGACATCAAAATGACGTCATTTTGACGTTATCGATATATGTATATCGATACATTGAAGGTATCCTCACTCTTTGATTTATAATGTTAGGGAGGATGACATGATAACAGTTTGAATTAGAAAAGTCCTGAGGACAAGAAAATGAAGCTGAAGAGTGAAAAGGGGCTTTCTACCCACCTAGAATCTTTTCTCTTTCATACATGTGTTGTTGTGTTATCATGCTCTTGCAATATTATCTTTGTTAACTTTGCTGATATTCTGTCATTCAGGTATTGTCCTCTTTAGTCTATTTGTTGTAAAGTAAAGTATGAAACGTAAGTTGCATGCTACATCTGTAAAAGCAGTCAGAAAGCGTCTTTATACCGAAGAAGTGAGACGGACTTTAGCACAAGTTGATGATGCATTATAAGTTTTTGAGGTAGGAAGCCATGATCAACATTCAGTCAGGGATGATTCATCAGTTTATTCAGAGGTGAAGGAGAGCCGAAACAATCTTTCCAGTGATGATAATGAATAAAATCACAATGATTACAATGCTAGTTTTGAGCATGAAGCGGAGCCTGAAGCCGTTGATGTTAATTTAGATGAGAAGTTTGCAATCAATATCCAGGACCAGAATGACATTCAGTCAGCAGAGGATCCTGATAAATACATGTCAAGGTTTTTGAAGGAATGAGCAATGAGGAGTGGCACCCGTTTGACCACGTTAATATTGACCACGATCCCGATTGACCACGTTGAAATTGACCACGTTGCGATTGACCACGTTGATATTGACCACATTGTGATTGACCACGGTCCCGATTGACCACGGTCCCGATTGACCACGGTCCCTATTGACCACCGTCCCGAATAACCACGGTCCCGATTGACCACCGTCCCAATTGACCATCGTCCCGATTGACCACGGTCTCGATTGACCACGGTCTCGATTGACCACGGTCGCGATTGACCACCGTCCCGATTGACCACGGTCCCGATTGACCACCGTTCCGATTGACCACGGTCCCGATTGACCACAGTCCTGATTGACCACTTTGAGATTGACCACGTAGAGATTGACCACGTTGCGTTTGACCACGTTAATATTGACCACGTTGCGATTGAGCACGGTCCGATTGACCACGGTCCCGATTGACCACCGTCCCGATTGACCACGGTCACATTTTACCACGGTCCTGATTAACCACGGTCCCGATTGACCACCGTCCCAATTGGCCACGGTCCCTATTGACTACTTTGAGATTAACCACGTTGAGATTGACCTCGTTGCGTTTAACCACGTTGAAATTGACCACGTTAATATTGATCACGTTACGATTGACAACGGTTCCGATTGACCACGTTCCCGATTGCCCACCGTCCCGATTGACCACTGTCCCGATTGACCACGGTCCCGATTGGCCACGGTCCCAATTGACCACCGTCCCGATTGACCACGGTCCCGATTGACCATGTTGATATCGACCTCGGTCCCGATTGATCTTATATAATATATCAAAGTACATGTGTGGGCAGGGGGGGCGTCGCCCCCCCCCTGCACCCCCCCATTGTGTGAGTAAACCTAGAAGTGTGGGCGGGGGGGGGACTCCGCCCCCCCCGCACCCTCCCCCCCGTGCACTGGGCGGTGTGGGTTGGGTTGATGGGTGGGCAGGGCGGGCTTCGCCCCCCCGCACCCCCCCATAGACACGCCTTTGGCGTGCCCGGGTAGGAGATGTATTTCGCTTTAAGCCTTAGCGGGGGGGGGGGGGGGCTTCGCCCCCCCACCTGCACCCCCCCCCCATGCACGTGAGCCTCACTTTATTAATTATTCGAGACCGTGGTCAATCGGGACGGTGGTCAATCGGGACCCTGGTCAATCGGGACCGTGGTCAATCGGGACCGTGGTCAATCGGGACGGTGGTCAATCGGGACGGTGGTCAATCGAGACCGTGGTCAATTGGGACAGTGGCCTATCGGGACCGTGGTCAATCGGGACCGTGGTCAATGTTAACGTGGTCAAACGGGACGCTCCCGCAATGAGGGGTGTTGCACATAGGAAAGTTGATGAACTTCTTGCAGGGCTAAGTCCCTTCTATAGCTCTTTACCAAAGTCTCACAAGACTTTACTGCAAACCCCACGCAGAGTTGAATTGCAACGTAATGGTGAATGTTCAATGTGGTACAAAGGTATCATTGCTAATTTAAATCAAAGGATCACAGATGATTACTTGCTGGAACACAAAGAAATTATTATTGATGTGAACATTGATGGTTTGGCATTATTTAGCAGCACTGATGATAATTTCTGGCCTATACTAGGTTGTCTGAGAGGAGAAGCTGTACCATTCATCATAGGTATGTGGCATGGCCTTGGAAAACCAGACAGTATTAATGCTTTTTTAGCGGACTTTATTCATGAAGTTGATGAATTAGCACTGAATGGTTATAACTTTCATGGCAGTCGCTTTTCCTTTAAAATCGGGAATTACATACTCAATGCTGTAGCACAATATCTAAAATGTATTTCAAGTCACAACAGTGTTTATGCATGTGAAAAGTGCAGTAAGAGGTGCGCGTTGTAGAAATCGTGAAATCTTTTTGGATTTTAATGCACCATTGCGTACAGATGAATCCTTTAGGAGAAAGGATCAGCCTGATCATCATGATGGAGATTCGCCCCTAGAAGCCATGAGAAGTGACAACAATGCAATGGAATGATTTCACAGTTTCGTTTAGATCCCATGCATTTGTTATTTGAAGGGGCGGTAAATATGCATAAAAGGTCGAACCTCACCGATAACCTAACCTTGACCTTGACATATGTTGTCAAGGTCATCCTCCTGAGTGACCTTCAGAAGGTTTTAGCCGGCGGTCATTGTTCATTAAAAAGTTATAAACAAAAAAAGATAGAAAAATATAGCAGCTATTTTGAGTATTGGAAGACATAAATGATTAATATATACGTCGAAATAGTTCACACATACGCTTTTCACGCGAGACGAGTTGTCACAAGGGTTCGTGGCGCGCTTTACAAGCTCGTTTATTGTATATCGCCACAAATATTCACACAGATGATTCAAGCAGTTAGGTATCACACTGGGAGTTTGTTTAGTTTTATTATGCGGGGGAAGGGGCTCCGCCGCAGGCGGACTGTTTATACACATGTACTGTACACATGTATTATATATACACATGTATTATACACATGTGTATCAAGAGACACGGTAGTGTCTCGCGTTAAGTATGCGGTTCTTTTACAAGCGGACTCTGTTAAAGCGGAGCGCGAGACCGACCGTGACTCTTTACGCGACGCGACGGGTTGCGAGTATATAGAGAGTTGAGATCTTATATACGAGTGAACGGATCAAGTTCTAAGTAGGCTTGATCGATAGCTTGGGGTTCGAATTGGGGGGTATCTCCTATAACATTTTCCGCTACGTGCCCTACGAGCGGAGATATTGCGACGTAAAGTCGAAAATGTGAAATTTTATTATTAAGATACTACTCCTCCGACTCCTCCTAACGCCGACGTCTCTCGACCAATCAGAGGAATCAGAGAAATGTCACTTTCACTTTTTCGACACTGGCGCGCTACTATCGCCAGTTTCGAAATCGGTATGTTATTATTACGTGTACGTACTGCGCTCAGTGCAGTTAGTGCAGTTAGTGCAGTCATCAGCCGGTTCAGCGCGCTGTCACCTGTCAGTTAGTTTTAATAAATAATAACCTAGAAATAGTGACGATCGTGAACGTCGCCGTGTGATAGTGAATAGTGAAATATATTAGTTATCGTGACCGTCGCCGTGTGATAGTGATAGTGAAATAAATATAATATTCTCAAGAGACACGGTAGTGTCTCGTTATATACTGCATACATACAGAAGTAACGCTCGTGTAAACGTCAATCAATAATTTAATCATCAAGAGACACGGTAGTGTCTCGCGTCAAGTCACAAAAAAGTTTTTCAATTTTTCTCTTCAATCACAGGAAAGCGAGACCGACCGTGACTCTTTTACGCGACGCGACGGGTTGCGAGTATCGAGATTGTAAATAATAACCTAGAAATAGTGACGATCGTGAACGTCGCCGTGTGATAGTGATAGTGATATATTGACGGGAGGGAGCTGATGCCGAGGAGTATTCCCGTTTATACGCGAAGAAATTATCGTAAGTTATTATACTACAGAAGTAACGCTCGCGTAAACATAGGTTAGGTTACCGGGTTTTTACAAAATTTTACATAAAACGCGAGATTCACTTATGTATACAAGTTCAACGCTTATTGAGTTAATGTGTAATAATTTTCCTATTAATGTAAATAGATGGACGTGAAAAAGAGCAGGAAAAGGAAAGAGCGCTAGCGGCGAAGAAAAGATGCCGAAAAATCTCCGCAGTCAGAAAATGTGCAATCTGATGGCCCCGCGATTAAGAAGATAAGAAAAATCCAGATATACAAATTTCTTCTCTGCTAGATAGGGAAAGGGAGGAGGAGGAAAATAAATTTAGGGAAGAATTAAAGCAAGAATGGGCTAAAAAGTAAAACGTGTTGAAGGAAGAAGAAATTGAGATCACATTCAGTTATTGGGATGGATCTGGCCATCGTCGGAGTGTTATAATGAAGAAAGGTGAATGTATCAGTGATTTAGAGATACTCCAGTGTCACTTTTGGAGTAACATTGGCGTGATATATAATGTTCTGCTGCATAAATTTAATTTTTACATACAGGTAATTCTATCTATCAGCTTCTTCAGAGATGTTTAGAAGTTCTGAGGCATGAATTCAGCGAGCTTAAAACAGTAATGGCAGATCAGTTAATGTATGTGTCAAGAAGGATCTTCTTATATTACCGCACCATTAGACGTTTTACGATTTTATTGTAACTAAGGTAAATACTAAATGATAAAACTTATGAAGCAATATCACAATGTTGGCATGTTATTTTATTTTACTTAGGTATTTATCACGATTGAAAGAATACTTTGTATAATTCTCCTTTATGTTATTTTAGATCATGGTACGAGAAGAACAAACACATTTTTCCAGCAAGTAGATGGGAACCTTTTGATCCAATGAAAAGTTACGACAAGTATACAGTGTCGGATAAAAATAGGAAGAAAGATAAAATTTGATAAACTTAGATTCAACGAATTGTTCAATTTCGTTTAAAGGATTCAGATTAAAAGGACTGTAATTTAGTAGAGCTACATAATTGAGTGAATGAATTAAATATCACATAATTGAATGAATTAAAATGACAGTCCTTAAATATACAATGTAGCTACACTATATATATATATATATATATATATATATATATATATATATATATATATATATATATATATATTACAATCTTCTTTATAATGAATCAATTGTATGCTGAAACAAAGATATTTATCTGGTTATTTATAATATTTACAGTCTTTTGAATCTGAATCCTTTAAACGAAATTGGACAATTCGTTGAATATAAGTTTATCAGATTTTATCTTTCTTCCTATTTTTATCCGACACTGTATACTTGTCGTAACTTTTCGTTGGATCAAAAGGTTCCCATCTACCCGCTGGAAAAATGTGTTTGTTCTTCTCGTACCATGATCTAAAATAACATAAAGGAGAATTATACAAAGTATTCTTTCAATCGTGATAAATACCTAAGTAAAATAAAATAACATGCCAACATTGTGATATTGCTTCATAAATTTTATCATTTAGTATATTTACCTTAGTTACAATAAAATTGTAAAACGTCTAATGGGACTGTAATATAAGATCCTCCTTGACATACATTAACTGATCTGCCATTACTGTTTTAAGCTCGCTGAATTCATGCCTTAGAACTTCTAAACATCTCTGAAGAAGCTGATAGATAGAATTACTTGAATGTGAAAATTAAATTTATGCAGGAGAACATTATATATCACGCCAATGTTCACTGATATATATATATATATATATATATATATATATATATATATATATATATATATATGGGGCATTCTCCGCGTGTCGGAGTCCTCTCCTGCCCACTTCAATTTTTGACATAATTCAACCAACCAGGGCTTAAAATTTTCGTTAAAGTGTCTACTTTTTAATGCCATGTGGCCTTTTGTGAAAATTCAAAATGGTGGACTGATGCAGCGCCGAGAATGAAGAAAGTAAAAAAAATTAATTGTGTATCTTCTAAAAAATGCAGAAATGTCATTTGATTCGGATGAAACTCGGTACTAGGGGGTTTTCGAGGTCGTTGATTCCGAATCTGAAGTCGAAATTTGGAAATTCAAAATGGCGGATTAAATATGGCCGCCCGTAATGCAGAAATGTCACTTGATTCGGATGAAACTCGGTACTAGGGGGTTTTCGAGGTCGCTGATTCCGAATGTGAAGTCGAAATTCGGAAATTCAAGATGGCGGATCCAATATGGCCGACCGAAATGCAGAAATGTCACTTGATTCGGATGAAACTCGGTACTAGGGGGTTTTCGAGGTCGCTGATTCCGAATGTGAAGTCGAAATTCGGAAATTCAAGATGGCGGATCCAATATGGCCAACCGAAATGCAGAAATGTCACTTGATTCGGATGAAACTCGGTACTAGGGGGTTTTCGAGGTCGTTGATTCCGAATCCGAAGTCGAAATTCGGAAATTCAATTTTATGATTTTTCGACGTAATGCATCATTAAATAAAAATTCATGAATACTGAAAATGTTGTTAAACCTTGTAACGTTGAACTTCAAATTCCGAACCGACGAGTTGAAAACCCAGAATGAAGTAATTGTTGATACGGAGGTTTTAGATTAATGAGAATCAAAGATTGAAGGGGGAGGGGCATTTTTAAAAATGATATTCAAAATACGGGTGCAGATATTTTATTTCTACAGACAATTGCTTCCGCGCTTAGCATCACCCAGGATCGACGACGTGGACGTAGCGGAAATCCGATCCCTTCGGGGTGCTTGATTACCGTGAGTCCCCTTGCCTCTCACTCTCTAAATGCTTTCGATGTCAAAATCGCATCTGTAGGCTTGACTAACAGGCTGTCTCATTTTAAAACTATATGTTTTCCTTCAGTGGCATTTGAATATCTTTTCATGAAAATTTCATTAATCGATAGTACTTGAAATGCGTGGTTTTTAATTATTTCTGGTACAGGTAATGCCAATTCAAACCTCTTATTTAATTTTCTTTTCATTTTTTCATGTTCCATTTTACTGAAATAAAAAATGTCAATATTTTTGAAGTACCCTTTTGCCCATTTGAATAATGCATCTGAGGTTAGAATAGCATCCTTTGGTTTTGCAGTAAGACTTGCTCTATAAGCTGCTCTCTTAAAAATGGCTCCTATACCATCATATCCACTTTTTCCATGGGAAGTTGCACTATAGTGCCACTCCGCTTTGACACCAAAATCTTCTGTGTGGTGCAGCAGATTTGATATTTGGAATCTGTTTTTAAAGTGTTGCTTAGCTCCGTCAGTTATGTAAATAATTTTCTTGAGATTCCGTACAGATTTCCTAATTTCAGGAATAAGTTTATCTTGAATCGTATAGACAGCTGCTGTATCGTGTTTTAAACTATTCGATAAGAACACGCATGTTTTATGTTTTATTTCTGAATTATCTAAATAATAATAAATGGCAGGAAATACCGTGCATTGGTCATTGTTAAAGTGGAAGGCTTGTAAAGCATCCTGAACTGTGTATGCATAGTTTTCTGAAAAGTCAAACATTACAACCACCTCTCCTTCGCAAACGTGGTCTTTTATTTCTGCTGTAAACGTTGATTGCTGTTTCGCAATGAAAGAATGAGACTTGAGCTTTTGGAATTTTGTACGCAACTCATCGATAAAGTCAACAGTTTTGAGGTTTACTGTTTGTAAAGTAGATCTATCTGTTCCAGTCCATGAAGTACATTGTACGTGAGAGATGCAATCTTCGTCTAAAGAATTAAGTAATTTTGCACAAAATTCGTCTATCCCTGGGCAATTACCGCATACATCTAGATGACACTGAGGTGTCGGATTTTTGCAGATCATTAGATTCAAGCAATTTTTATAATTAGTAACAGGAGTATCCCAGTTTCTTGTCATATTTTTTATATTTATGGATTCTAGCATTAATTTACAATTCTCATGAATTATACAAACGCAAACGCTGTGTGTGCCACTAGATCCAGCAAGAATGCAATTCTTTGGACGTAGTTTAGCAAACGTACTAAATCCTACTCTATTGTCTGGAATATCTTGCTTAAATTGTGCATGCAATTCTTTTAAATTTAATAACAAAAGACGTTTTTGGATTTGGCAACGTTCATTATTTATAATTACTGTTACAGTATCCTTTACACTGGGCATTATTCTGCTATACATATCATTGTTGTAGAAATCAACTATTTTTGTAACTAAATCAGAACCTAGAGTCTTCCCACTTTTTGCGACAGTATCGGGTAAAACTCCTTTAGTAGCTCTTAATTCTTTACTTTTTGCGGCTAATTGCCATGAACATTTAAATTCAGCAGATATTTTCGTCGCATTCCAAGATTCAGGAGCTATAGTGAGAATTTTCAATCTCAAAGGATCATTCTTTGTCAGGCTTAAAAATTTTCCTTTTAAACTAGCAAATAATTCCTCAAGTTCAATTTCACGAACTGACCGTATTTCGTCATTTTCAGTGTTTTGAGACATATCGTCTTCGACAAAACTGTCGTTCATTTCCTGATTTTCGGTAACATTACCTTCATGAACTGAAACATTAGAATTTAAAATTTTGTAATAAATCTTTCTACATGCAGAACATACTTTACAACCAGGCGATAATTTCGGAAACGTACGCAACATTGCTTCTGGTATACGTCGTAAATCTTTGCCGATATGACCTCTCACCCCCGGTAAAGAAAACGGACTTACGCATCTGTCTGATCGACTGTTGGAAGGCATTTTAAAACATATGTAGTGAGTCTTAAAACAGATTATCGAAAACGCCCTCAAAAAACCTCTACACGGAAAAAAAATAGTTACTTACATCAACTACGTAAAAGTAGTAAGCGCGAAAATAGCACAGAACAATGTATCAGAAATATTGATAAATTATCTCAATGCCACTTAAACGTCATATACAAAATATGACTTGACTATGACAATGCTCTGATAAAAATATTCCAAATACGTAAGAACAAAAAGTAGTAACTCCATGTAAAAGGTAGTTGTTGTTACTAGAAAAAGTAGTAAGGATGGTAACTAACGAGAATTAGTAACGCCAACTAAAAAATCAAGCTGGCGCTACATTTACTACTTCTTGTAGTTGAGGTAACCAGTTTTCTCGTTGGAGGTACTAACAATTTTTTTCCGTGTAGTGCCGAATTTCATCCGAACACGGGAAAAAAACTGTCGCTTCAGTAGCGCCAAAATCTGTCGCTCTGAGACCGACAGGATAGTTTGAATAATTTTATGGTACTTTCTTTCAAAAATACGTGTTCGTAGCTATAAATTCGTATTCAACTACTGAAGAACTACCGAAAAGCAATTCTGTAAAAGCATGTACGGCTCTCATCGCCTCCTTTCGTGTTATTATTAACTAACTAAACTATCCACTTCAAGGAAAAATCGTAATAATAGTTATAACAACCAATGCAAAATTATTGTTAGGGACTTTTGGAGGTCTCTAAATACGAATGTAATATCTAGATCTTAAAAATAATACCGTAAAACTGTTCTAATCATCCTATCGGTGTTACAGCGACAACTTTTGGCGCTACTGAAGCGACAGTTTTTTTCACGTGAATCAAGTGACATTTCTGCATTTCGGTCGGCCATATTGGATCCGCCATCTTGAACTTCCGAATTTCGACTTCACATTCGGAATCAACGACCTCGAAAACCCCCTAGTACCGAGTTTCATCCGAATCAAGTGACATTTCTGCATTTCGGTCGGCCATATTGGATCCGCCATCTTGAATTCCGAATTTCGACTTCACATTCGGAATCAGCGACCTCGAAAACCCCCTAGTACCGAGTTTCATCCGAATCAAGTGACATTTCTGCATTTTTTTAGAAGATACACAATTAATTTTTTTTACTTTCTTCATTCTCGGCGCTGCATCAGTCCACCATTTTGAATTTCACAAAAGGCCACATGGCATTAAAAAGTAGACACTTTAAACGAAAATTTTAAGCCCTGGTTGGTTGAATTATGTCAAAAATTGAAGTGGGCAGGAGAGGACTCCGACACGCGGAGAATGCTCCATATATATATATATATATATATATATATATATATATATATATATATATAATATATACACATTCACCTTTCTTTATTATAACACTCCGACGATGGCCAGATCCATCCCAATAACTGAATAACATAAATAAGAATTATACAAAGTTATTTTTAATGATAAATACCTAAGAAAGACTTTTCTGGCATGTGATTCCTCAATTTCAACAGAAGCATCGTACATAACACGAATATCATCGTGAACGTCATTCAAAGAATTGCACGTGTCGAAAAATCCAGTGCCCAATCTAACAAACCCGATCATTTATCTTCTCATTTCTCACAAAAATTAAAGGAGAATGCTAAATTTATCTTTAAAAATAAGCAAAATTCAAGTAGCTGTAACTTTGTTAAAAATAAACGAAATTTAAATTTTAAAAAGGGGTTTTAAAGCTTGAAATCTCTACTTTCGAAAGGTTACTATTATTTTTTAGTTTCTGTGAGTTTGATAATTTTTACATATAAAAAACTACGAGCTGGACGAAATAGAAAATTTTTCTTTCACTTTGTGGGCCTGTCACGTGCACAAAAAAAATCTGCGAAAATTTTCGACTTCCTAACATGAAAGCTTGAAGTTTTCCTTGTAAAATCTTTTTTTAAAATTGTTTCTACGATTTTTTCTTACTAAGTTATTGTGGATGGAATAAGAAATGAGCATTTTGACTTTGATTGCTCATAACTCTCTGAAAAATCATCGTATCGCAGTTAAGAAAACAAATTCTTAAAGCTGAAACTTTGCTCTATTGTATAATTGCCAAATTTTTTTAAATAACATGTAGACATGATACAAATGAATTAAGATAATGTAAAAATTAGCGATTTTTCTCTTTTTCATTTTGACAAAGAAAACAATTGTGCAGAACAACAACACAAATTTATTCTTTATATTTTTTTGTACTTTTAAGTACCTTGCATTTAAAAAAAATTGCTAAATAGCTAGGAGATTTTTTTCATGTTCAATCCACCATAACTCAGCAACAAACAATCGTAGAAACATTTTTAAAAAAAGATTTTGTAAGGAAAACTTCATCAAGCTTTCACGTTACAAAGTCGGAAATTTTCGCAGATTTTTTTTGTGCACGTGACAGGCCCACAAAGTGGAAAAAATTTTCTTTTTTGTCCAGCTCGTAGTTTTCTATATGTAAAAATTATCAAACTCGCAGAAACTAAAAAATAATAGTAACCTTTCGAAAGTAGAGATTTTAAGCTTTAAAATCCTTTTTTTAAATGTACAGATCCTTGTTGTTGAATACTATTATTAGACATACTATCACCTAAGGATATACTATACTAGTACATGTTTATAACATATTACGCTGAGTTGTATTTGTATTCTATGTCGCAAAATATATATGTTATAAACATGTACTGTTTAATGCTTATATGATCCCTAATACTACAAAAAGAAATGATATCACAACAAAATTACCTTTTAAAAAAAAGGTAAAAAAATGGCGTTAAGTATACGCTAGCTCGAAGAAAGTGGTTATCTAAAAAAAAACCAATGAGGTATCTTTGTACCTAAAAAAAACTGATGTGGTATGTTTGTACCTAAAAAAAACCGATGTGGTATGTTTGTATTTTCACAAAAATAAATGATATCTATAAATTGCGTCAATTATAAAATGAATACTTCTAAAAAACCGATGTATGTTTGTATTTTCACAAAAATAAATGATATCTATAAATTGCGTTAATTATAAAATGAATATATATTCTTCGGAAAATAACTGTTGTATTATTTTTAAAAAATATCTTTGTATTTAAGTGTCTTCTTACACAAGTCATAATAGCTTCATTTTTCCTTACAGCCATTATAATATAACCAAATTCCGTTACCTAACTCAACCCAAGTGATATGTATCTTTTTAAATAAATGTTTTCTTGATTGATCTTTAAATAAATCTTTAAATTGCGTTAATCAGAAAGAGAAGATACAATTACAAAATTTTTAATCCAACACAGGAATACAAGGTATTTAAATGCAAAGATGTTAATCGCAAAGATTAAAAACTGTTAAAGAAGTAACAATAAAAAATGTAAATATTTTATTGAAATAAAAAAAAATTTCGTACAAATACTTAACGCTGCTTTTTTACTCCATAACCACTTTCTTCGAACTAACATGCTGCGCGTGTACTTGGCGCTTTTTTTACCTTTTTTTAAAGAAGGTAATTTTGTTGTGACTGGAGTAAAAAAGCAGCGTTAAGTATTTGTACGAAATTTTTTTTATTTCAATAAAATATTTGCATTTTTTATTGTTACTTCTTTAACAGTTTTTAATCTTTGCGATTAACATCTTTGCATTTAAATACCTTGTATTCCTGTGTTGGATTAAAAATTTTGTAATTGTATCTTCTCTTTCTGATTAACGCAATTTAAAGATTTATTTAAAGATCAATCAAGAAAACATTTATTTAAAAAGATACATATCACTTGGGTTGAGTTAGGTAACGGAATTTGGTTATATTATAATGGCTGTAAGGAAAAATGAAGCTATTATGACTTGTGTAAGAAGACACTTAAATACAAAGATATTTTTTAAAAATAATACAACAGTTATTTTCCGAAGAATATATATTCATTTTATAATTAACGCAATTTATAGATATTATTTATTTTTGTGAAAATACAAACATACATCGGTTTTTTAGAAGTATTCATTTTATAATTGACGCAATTTATAGATATCATTTATTTTTGTGAAAATACAAACATACCACATCGGTTTTTTTTAGGTACAAACATACCACATCAGTTTTTTTTAGGTACAAAGATACCTCATTGGTTTTTTTTTAGATAAACAGTACACAAATAGGCGGGGGAGAGCCTCCTCACTCATTTTAGGACACGCGTATAGATTAGTGACGCGCTTTAAAAGTATTTAAGTGTTTAAAGCGCGTCAACTAACCTATGTAGGTTAGTGACGCGCTTTAAAAGTATTTAAGTGTTTAAAACGAGTCAACTAACCTATGTAGATTAGTGACGCGCTTTAAAAGTATTTATCTGTTTAAAGCGCGTCACTAATCTACATAGGTTAGTTGACGCGCTTTAAACACTTAAATACTTTTAAAGCGCGTCACTAATCTATACACCGACGTTTATACATATACTATTTCCACATAAATATCAATTATTTATGTCTATTAGTACTCAAAATAGCTGCTATATTTTTCAACCTTTTTTTGTTTATAACTTTTTAATGAACAATGACCGCCGGTTAAAACCTTCTGAAAGTCACTCAGGAGGGTGACCTTGACAACATATGTCAAGGTCAAGGTCATCGGTGAGGTTCGACCTTTTATGCATATTTACCGAAGGGGCTTTTAAAAGATGGGTTCAATATCTCTGTAGGTATCAAGCTATTACATATGGTAAAATCTCAAGGCTAGCATGTTTCAATTTATGTTCTGATATGATTGACATTGCTCCTCGGATCCTCATGGAATTCAGTCGTAGACCGAGATCTTTGTATTATCAGGCCAAGTTCAAAGCAACTGAGTGGAGGCGTCTTCTTTTGTATGATGGAGTGCGAATTTTTCGATACAGGATTCATGAAAATACTTACAAGAACTTTCTATTAATTCATTCTGCATCTTATATTCTGTCATCCCCTGAATTTGTCAAAAGCAATCATTGGATTGTTATTGCTGACAATATATATCGTGAGTTCATCAGGCATTCCATAGATGTTTTTGATGAATCATATGTGGTATACAATGTACATTGTCTATGTCACATGGCTACTGAATGCCAAGAAAATGGGACGATTTTGGATTTCAGTGCTTTTAAGTACAAGTCTTTTATGGCTGTGATTAAACATAACTTGCGTTCAACTTATAAGCCTCTCCAGCAGTTAGCTAACAGGGACATTGAGACAGAGGGGCAACTTGTTACAGAGTTAAAAAAACTAAATCCGAATGAAGATACATTAAAGAAGCAGTTGTTTAGAAATATTGTTCCAGAAATTCCTGGAGACCGTTATGCACAAATAAATTTGAAGGGTGTAACTCTTACAACTAATGAAGCTAATTGCTGTTTCTCATCAAAAGATGGAAACATATTTATTGTAATCGAAGTTGTAGTTGCACCGGATGGTGATGTATTATTAACTGGCCATAGATTTCTTTGTAAAGCAGATTACTATCCACTTTCTTCCTCATCCATTGGAATTTTTAAGGTATCACATGTGGATCCTGTAAAAAGCATGTGTAGGTTGCAGGATTTTTTTCAAAAATGTGTTATTTTACCTGAGGGAGACAGTTTTCTTTGCATTCCTCTCCTTCACAGTGGTCCTCAGTAAATTTTTGGTTAGATCTTGTTTGTCATTTGTGCCCTTGCTTTTGTTTATCTTTTCTTGATGTTAACTTAAAATTTATTTTTTACAGTATTCTGTGGTAGAGTTTGTGTCTGACCCTGGAAATGATGAAGAGGAAATCCTTGTGGAAGTTGTACCAACCAAGTGGATTAGCGAGAATACAGAATTCTGTTATTATCCGCCACATTCCATGAGGGGGAAATGTATGAAGTTGGTGATGAGTCTAGCGGACTATGACTCGTCCGTGTGGAAACTCCTCTGCATTATATACCATCACAGTTATTGTAGGTTTCTTGCATCTGTTTTTTTTTAATGGTGCAAGTTTATCTTCTTAATTTAATCTTTGTTTTGTGGTCTCTGCATACAGCTACTTTCAATGTCGCCCTAAAAGCTAGAAACAAGGCCGTGAAGGAGGACACAGTTGCTGCAACAGATGTTGGTACAGACTACAGCAAACCACGCAACAGAAAGCCGCCTAAGTGCCTACTTTCATCAGATTCGGAGTCAGATGAGGAACCGAGAGGAAAGAAACCTGTGGGAAGTCATATCATTCCGGAACCCAGCTCAACTCTGCCCTTAAACCTCAAAAGGTTACTATAGTGCTAAAGCTTAGTGCTAAAGTCAAGAATTTAGCTAAGTTTAAGCAAAAATGTTCTGCCATTTCAAAGCTTTTGTTTGCCTCATCAAAGAAAGATACAACTCCTGTCCATCAATTATTACAGGAAGAGTCTGCACAGACTGGTTTGTACTTTTAATTACTACAACTTAACTGCAACATTTAGCAATAGTACTATCCTTTTGTCATTCCTTGTAATTTATTTTCCAGAAACTACTAATGATGAAAACTTATCTGACAATGAGATGTTAGAAGAAGATAATTGTTCCCTTTCCAAATTAAAACAGTCAGTTTCTAAGAATGATAGGTCTCCTTTGAGATCCACAAAGTTTTCTAACAATTTTGAACCATCTAAAATTGGAAGAGACTAACATTTGTGAGCAATCTCCAAATTCTCATGGTGTAAGCACACTAAAGTCTGACCACAATAATGATTTCAGAATGAATAAAAAAAAAAAAAAAAAAAAAAAATTCCCTAGACAGACCTACATCATCAAAAAGCTTGTCAGAAGGTATTTTTATTGGTTGCCTATTTTTGTGGTAATAAATGACTGCTCAGTTGATTCCGAATTGAACATTTGGTTTTGTTATTCATAGAATCACAGTCATCAACAGAATCCAAAAACTGCGGATCAACTGAGTAGGTATACTATAGGGGTTTCAACTTCAAATCAGTTGTTGGCGAGAGGATGCCGGGGGCCGGGCGGGATGTAAGGCGCCGTAGTGGGGTCGCCGTAAGCGGTGGGTGAGAGGACGACTTGATTCACAATGTGATTTCTGCCCAGTGCTCTGAATGTCAACGTGAAGAAATTCAAGCAAGCGCGGGTAAACGGCGGGAGTAACTATGACTCTCTTAAGGCGGGCTCTTCTTCTTCTTCTTGCTCTCTTTTTTGTTGACTCTCCTTATCCGTGTGATTTGGAGCTAAGATCTGGTGGTGCATGGTATAGGCATTAGCCCCTGGTTGATCGACCCTAGTGGCCGATCCCGGGGGCTTTTTGCTTTAAGAGTTTTTGGAGGTGTAAGATCCGTGGTGCATGGTATGCATTGGCCCCTGGTTGATCGGTCTAATGACCGATCCCGGAGACCTTTTGCTTTGAGATTGGAGAGGTTTAAGCCCCTGGTGACCTAGGTCCCAGGGGCTTTTTGCTTTAGGGACAAAAGCAACACGCGCGCCGCCCCCGTGGACACTGAGCCGTCCCGGGGGCTTTTCGCTTTAAGCGATTTTGGTGAGAGTCATAGTTGCTCGTTCACAAGGGGGCGCAGCCCGTTGTTTGCGCCCCAAGTCTGCCCCACCTCCAAGCTGGTGTCCGCTGGGTACCCGGTTCGCCGGGGAGCTAACGGGGTTCAGGCGACTCTCGAGAGCATGCCCGGGCTCTCGGCTGGTTTCGATCAGCGCCAGCGGGTCTTATTCCCGTCAGGGCAACAACAACGAGAACATACCCTGGGCTCTCGGCCGGTTCTACTGGTGCCAGCGGGTTTATTCCCGTCAGGGTAATAACGGGAGCACACCCTGGGCTCTCGGCCGGTCTCGACCGATGCCAGCGGGTATCACTCCCGTCAGGGTAACACAGCTAGTCGTGGGCCAGCAACTCGCTCTGGCTTACCAGTATGTCGCTAAATTTAAAAATGGCAAAGCCTCGGACGATGGGGAACACGGCCCCATTCCCCTGGAACACGGCCAGGGGGCTATACGAAGACAACCAAGGCAAGAAACACAGGTCTGTGAATTATCGCTCCCCTTCAGCCAGAGAAGGTGTGAGAATTGCGCCGCAGCTGGAGCGGGCGAATATATGGCTCTCACTGTCAGAGATGAGGTCCGGCATATAGGGGAAGTGCACCCTCACCTGAGCATCAGGTATAAATGTGAACGGTGCGGCAAGTCGTATGCGTCGTACCATGCGGCCGCATGCCATCTACCAAAATGCCCAGCAGCCAGGGCAAACGAGGGGCAGCGAACCGTTGAGCAGGGCCGGTTCGACTGCCCCGACTGCGGCAGGAATTTTACTACTCAGTGAGGGCTGTCGCAGCACCAAAGATTGGCACACCCGGTAACAAGAAACCGAGTGAGATCGGAGCAAGCAGCTCCGAAGGTGAATGAACCAGGACGGGGCAGAGTCTTCTCTGCGGAGGATATCAGTAGGATGCTCGAGCTTGAAGCTGAGCTCAAGGATGAGAGGAACATAGCGAAAGCTATGGTTCCGTTTATGCCGGAAAAAACCCTGAAGTAAATAAGGGATAAGAGGAATGAGGCGTGTTATAAAAGGTGGAGAGAGCAACGCCTCAAGAGTACACTTTCAAATCAAGAATCCCTCACTGAAGAGGATCAACAAGTGGATGGTGCACCACTGGAGGTTGACGATGTTTTCGTTGACGCGGAAGAGAACGAGGATGTTTTCCTAGATGCTGAGGAAACACCACGTGATATTTATGAGTTTACAGAATCCGCGTCAACCATGCAATGGCGGCAAGCAGGCGTGGAGGCTGTGCTTCAAGAGCTTAAGGAAAACGATCCCAAGGAATCGTTGGAGGCACAGCAACATATAACTCAGTTGCTAATGGCAAAACGAGGTGGCCAAGCAATAACGCAAGAGGAGGTAGACACAGCCTACGAGCTGGTGATTAGTTTGTTCCGCGCTCCGGCGTCTGGGAAACCGGGCGTTGGCTCCCGAAGGCACCGGGGTCGGCGGAAAGGGCTCTCGGGTAGGAGTGAGCGCAAAGCCCGAGCTTATGCCCGTACACAAGAGTTGTACAGGAACAACCCCGCTATCCTCGCTAAATTGGTAAGAGAGGGTACGGACATTCAAGCGTCAGACACAGAAGACTCTGTGAGTCCATCAGTTGAGAGCGTCAAGGAGCTCTATGAAGGGCTGGGGAAGCCCAGGTCAATGTGATATTGACCACGTAAGCCGAAAGGCTACGGTGGCGTACAACCCAGCAGAAATTCTGCATCCTATCTCCAAGGCGGAGATCCTGAAGCGTTTCAAATCTACGCGGCTGAGGGTGGCAGCCGGGCCTGACGGGCTCCGTAAGGGAGATCTAATGAGGAGTGAGGGAGGAGATATCCTCCACGCAATCTTCAATGTGGTCATGCTGGCATTGAAGCAACCAAGCGCGTGGCGCTGCAACAGAACAACGTTGTTGCTCAAAGAGGGAAAGGATCCCTCTGTGGCGGCTAACTATAGGCCGATTACTATCTCCTCAATATTAAGCAGAATATATTGGGGCACTATGGACCAGCGCCTGAGAGAGGTGGTCCACCTGAATGCACGGCAAAAAGGCTTTGTGCCGGAAATGGGTTGTTACAACAACATTAATTTGCTGAATGAAGTTCTCGCAGCAGCAAAAAGGGGCAAAGGAATCGTTGCCGCCCAGGTGGACATTGCCAAGGCGTTCGATAGCCTTCCGCACCCAGTTATTAAGTATGCTTTACTTAACCAAGGGTTGCCAGAGGAGGTGGTCGCAATGATAATGGACTCATACAAAGGAGTCAAAACGACCATGAAATGTCGTAACGAAACGTTCGACATACTGTTGAGCAGAGGTGTCAAACAGGGAGACCCTCTGTCTCCGCTTATTTTTAACATATGCATGGATCTAATAATTGACAGACTTGAAAAGATGGAAGGCTTCCAAATTACGGAAGGCCTCAGCATATCGTGCCTGGCTTTCGCCGACGATATAATACTAATTGCGAAGGACGCAATAGCGGCGAGTCGGCTTGTGGATGAGCTCGTTAGTTCCCTTTCTAAATGGGGAATGGCACTATCGATTGGGAAGTGTGTCGCCTTTGAAATTGTTACCACCAAAGATAGCTGGTATATGGTGGACCCAGAAATACATAGTAATGGCGAGAAGATCGCCTACTGCGGCCCTGCGCAGTCAATGCAATACCTGGGTATACAGGTTACTCCATGGGAAGGAGTAGTTATTAAGCGTGCAATCGCACAGCTCAGGGACATGCTCCCAAGAATTAAGAGGCTACCCCTGAAGCCTCATCAAAAAGTTGAGCTCTTGGCGCGGTATGTGTTGCCGCACTTTCTGTATGCCTTCACCGCGGGCGCTATAAGTGCCACAGAATTAAGAGATCTCGACCAAACACTTAGGACGGCGGTGAAAGACTATCTGCACCTTCCACAGTCCACGGCAGATGGTCTGCTATACGCGTCTAAACGCGATGGCGGCATGGGCTTCCCAAAGCTCGAAATTGTTGTGACGTCCGCAACGTTAAAGGCTGGGTTTCGCTTTTTAACAAATAGCGACCCGGCAATACAAGCCCTAGTAGTAGCGTCGGGGCTGGAGAACAAGTTAAAGCGCCTGGCACATGTAGCCAGACTTGGCTGGCCACTACAGTCGACCAAACAGATCGACGGCTATAAACTCAAAGCCAAAGCTAATGAGTGGAAAAAATGGACGGAATTGCTCTCCCAAGGTAAGGGAGTGCATGCCTATAAAAATGATAGGATAGGCAACGAATTTCTGTATCGACCTGGCTTACTGAAACCGTCCAGGTATATCACGGCGCTCAAGCTGAGAGCGAACGTGGCAGCGAACAAGGTATCGCTCAACAGAATAGCCAAGACCAACAGCGTCATGTGCCGTAAATGCAAGGCGCAGCCTGAGACGCTAGGTCACATACTGGGGCAGTGTATATACACTAACCCTGGCGGAAATATTTCTACAAAATTTAAAAAAAAATAAAAGTGTGCTACAAAAAACTACAAAATATAATTGCCAGAATCTATTGAAATCTACATAAATTTAAGAAATGCTATAGAATTCTACATAAAAATGCTAGAATTGGAACACTTTTGTAAATTTATGTATTTTTCTATTGGAGCTTGATCTATAAATTTTTATGAATAACTACAACTTTTTGGATATACTATAAATAAAATAAAAAATAAAATTTACTTCTCTCGTTAAACATTATTTTATGGCTGAAAATCTTGATTACGTGCAAGCTTAATTAAATAAATTTATATTTTACTTAAAAAACTTGCTTACCACCGCTGGATTTGAACCTGAAACCCCTGGCTCTTGAGTCAGTCACCTTCCGCACTGTGCTACAACATTGATTGATGAAGACGTTTCGTATTGTCTATATATGTTACACTTATTGTTAGCAGAAAATTGTACATTTGTGTATTTTTCTATTGGGTCTTACAGCAAACTATACGAAAATAAAAACATAAATATTTTGACTTCTGCGAATTAAGGAGTTATTAATAATACATAAATTTTTGTAGATTTGTGTAAAAACTTGTAACATTTAACTAAAAAGTACAAATTTTAATTAGCCATAATTGTAATAGATTTTTGAGCTGTACAAACAAATCAGTATTTGTTACTATTCGTACAAAATTGTAGTATTTTATGAGAAACTAAAAACTGGATTAGATTCTAATTTGCCTAGTTTTACGTATGTAAATTGTGGTAGATTTCTATAGTCATTTATAAATAATTGTAGTATTCTACAAGTGAGCAGATGTTTTAATTTTTTAAGATTTTGTTGATTCTCAAATTTTTAAAATTTGTAGATCTCTGTACTATTTTTTATTAAACTGTAGTTTTTCATGAAATACTACTTGCAATAATTTCATGATTTGAGAGCACTATAATTCTTGGTACTATTTCATAGATATTTCTACAAAAAAATAATTATTTCTACAAAAAATTAAATATTTCGATAGAAATGTACAAATTTCTATTTTTAGTCAAGTTTTGTAGTTATTCATAGAAATTTTTTCCGCCAGGGAAGTCCGGACGAATCAAACGCCACAATGACGTCCGTGACTTTATAGAGCGCCACGTCTTGGGGCAGCGTGGCGCGGCAATAACGAAAGAGGCACGATTGCAGGACCCTCAGTTGAGGAATCTCCAACCAGACCTGATCATACAGTATCGGGAAAGGGTCTTTGTGGCTGACATTACAATCTGCCACGAGGATGGTGACCTCCTTGAGAAAGGCAGAAGGACAAGCTCGCTAAATATGCGTCCCTCGTAGCCCCGCTTAAAGCTCACTTAGGGGCGAAAGACTGTGAGATCCTCCCGATAGTGATCGGGACAAGAGGAGCAATGCCCAAAGACACTGTCACCTGTCTGCACAAGTTGCAAATTAAAGACAGAGGCTCGCTGAGAACGCTGACACTACAAGCGCTCAGGAGCTCAGTGGAACTGTTCCATATGTTTATGGACTATAACGCGCCGTTGCGCCTTAACAACAGCGATACTGCTGACTAAAAACTCTTGGCACTAGCTCACTGATGTAATTTTTATATATTAACGATGGTCTGGGACCGGATCCACCCAATATTTATTTATTTATTTATTTATTCGGGAGCCTTGTACACTCCCGATTTTAAGCTATGCCGGCACTTTTGCCGTAGACATCAGTGATGCGAGTCGTTCGGATATATGAATTATATATGGGCACCGAACGGCGGCAGAGCCGTGCGACCGACCGCCCCGGCGCACGGGCGGACGCCTCCACGTGGCTCCCCGCGGTAACGGCTACACTAAGCCGGCCAAGCTCCGTTTCCCCAAGCTGGGGACTCTGCTTAATAATTTTTCCAGCCCGTACGCAGGAATCCCGCGGCAGATCAGTCAGATGGGTTTCCCTCCTGCGGGAGGACTTGCCAAGAGTGCTAGATGGGCCTAGTCAATTTGATAGGTAGTAAGAACGAAAGTTATGCTGGATCTCGTATCCTTATTATTGTTTGGGCAACCTGTTGCGCATAAGAGCGATCCAATCGTTAACCTGCAGGATCGCTCAGCCAGGTCCCGTTGTTACCAGGAACCGCACTGCCCTGAAGCGGTAAGACGCGCCAGACTGGCGCGATACAAATAGCCAAATGCCTCGTCATCTAATTAGTGACGCGCATGAATGGATTAACGAGATTCCCACTGTCCCTATCTACTGGCGGGGGTGGGCCATGACTAACGGCAATATAGCTAAAGGGGCAGTGGCAAAACGCTTCGGCGTCCACGTGCTGAGAGAATTAATAACGAAATACACGGTGTTGCGACAGTGAGATGCGGCGTGTTGCTGCTAAATACTGGGGCGGTACTCGGGCGACGGTTTATGGTCGGTTGGCGCTCGCCTGCGCCCCGATCATGCCGGTCAGCTCGTGAAGTTCGGGCCGTCTCTAGGCGCGCTCGCATATCTGTCCGGAGTTCCCGAAATGGGTTAATCTGGGTTTAGTGGAGCCTCTGGGTGTCTCCTTTGGAGACGTGACGCACCCGGGGAGCTACCTGGCCCGTCCCGACAGTGTTGCGAGTGAGAGGCGGTCTAAGGGCGTCCTGCTCTTCTGCTGTGTAGCGTCACGCATGGTGGGAGAGTAGGGCGTCACAACATCTTTGAGATGTTAGAGATGTTGGGGTTAACACCCCCCGACATCATATCAAAAAGCAACACGCCGCCGAAAACTTTATCTTTTGGCATCACGAGTCTTCGGTCTCGAGGTGACGCGCCGCGAGCGGACTTTGACTCTTGTGGCTGTTGCCGCTGGCGAAAGCAACACGCCGCGGAAAACCTAGTTGCACGCCGCGTGTGTGTTCGCTTTACCACCATCTAAAGCAACACGCCGCGGAAAACTTTAGTTGCTGACCACCATCTGAAGCAACAATTCGCTTAAGGCAACACGCTGCCGGTGTGCTGGTAGATGCTCTTCGCTTAAGGCAAAACGCTGCCAGTGTGCTGGTAGATGTTGTCGGCGAAAGCAACACGCCGCGCGCGTGTTCTGCCTCATCATCCAAGGCAACACGCCGCGGAAAACTTAATTGCTGACCACCATCCTAAGCAACACGCCGCTCAAAGCAACACGCCGCTGAGTCTAAGTTACGCCTAATCTCCAAAGCAACACGCCGCGGAAAACCTCAGTTGCTGAACATCACCCAAAGCAACACGCGGCGCTGATCCTTTGAGACCGACCGTTTTATTAGCTAACTAACTTCTGTTGTACAAAGTCATGGTCTACAGGACTGTTGAAGCGCAACGCCCCTGGCGGAAAAAATTTCTATGAATAACTACAAAACTGGACTAAAAATAGAAATTTGTACATTTCTGTCGAAATATTTAATTTTTTGTAGAAATAATTATTTTTTTGTAGAAATATCTATGAAATAGTACCATAAATTATAGTGCTCTCAAATCATGAAATTATTGCAAGTAGTATTTCATGAAAAACTACAATTTAATAAAAAATAGTACAGAGATCTACAAATTTTAAAAATTTGAGAATCAACAAAATCTTAAAAAATTAAAACATCTGCTCATTTGTAGAATACTACAATTATTTATAAATGACTATAGAAATCTACCACAATTTACATACGTAAAACTAGGCAAATTAGAATCTAATCCAGTTTTTAGTTTCTCATAAAATACTACAATTTTGTACGAATAGTAACAAATACTGATTTGTTTGTACAGCTCAAAAATCTATTACAATTATGGCTAATTAAAATTTGTACTTTTTAGTTAAATGTTACAAGTTTTTACACAAATCTACAAAAATTTATGTATTATTAATAACTCCTTAATTCGCAGAAGTCAAAATATTTATGTTTTTATTTTCGTATAGTTTGCTGTAAGACCCAATAGAAAAATACACAAATGTACAATTTTCTGCTAACAATAAGTGTAACATATATAGACAATACGAAACGTCTTCATCAATCAATGTTGTAGCACAGTGCGGAAGGTGACTGACTCAAGAGCCAGGGGTTTCAGGTTCAAATCCAGCGGTGGTAAGCAAGTTTTCTAAGTAAAATATAAATTTATTTAATTAAGCTTGCACGTAATCAAGATTTTCAGCCATAAAATAATGTTCAACGAGAGAAGTAAATTTTATTTTTTATTTTGTTTATAGTATATCCAAAAAGTTGTAGTTATTCATAAAAATTTATAGATCAAACTCCAATAGAAAAATACATAAATTTACAAAAGTGTTCCAATTCTAGAATTTTTATGTAGAATTATGTAGCACTACCTAAATTTATGTAGACTTCAATAGATTCTGGCAATTATATTTTATAGTTTTTTGTAGCACACTTTTATTTTTTTTTAAATTTTGTAGAAATATTTCCGCCAGGGGCATGCTGAACCGCAGCACTTAGCCTCTCACAGTCAAGTCGAACTCCACCTCCAGCGTTGGTTCCCGCCGGAAACTACGAACAGGCAACAGCCTTAGTAGGCGAACGGAGTTAAGGCGATACGCGGGTTTCCCCCGGCTCGCGGGCTGCTACCGGCTCTTTCCGGAGGGGGTGTGGGGGTTCTGGGGGTGTGTGAGTGTGTGTGTGTGTCTATGTTTGTTGCGTGTCCGTATTTGTAACCGTCGAGTGCAAGAGATGCGGTCGGGGGCCGATGGATATTTCTCGAAGACTAACCAAGTGGGGAGTAGTAGCCCCACGACCGTAGGATGCGGTCATGTTAGTACCTGACCTCTGCGGCGTAATAAATGGTAAGCTCTGGCCTAGTGCCAGTAAAGTCCATGTGAAACCGCAAGTTTAATGTGGAAGAACCGCTGTCCGTGTCCGGGCGGAGCCTATTCGGGAGTTGAAGTCGGCCCCCCCGGGCGCATGTGTGGAGGATTAGCTGATCACTATTTCCTCATATCCTGCTAGTGGGAAGATACACTGGCAACGTCTAGCCTGAACTTTGAGTGTACGGTGTTCGGAGCATACGTGCTCAATCAGTAGGGGTGACGCTAAACCTTTAGCATCTAATTACATAACCTTTTTATAGAGTCACGTCTGCATGAATAGGGTTGATCACCCGACAAGCTGCTTCTCAGCTTTCATGCAGTTTAACTAGGGCTTTGAAACGGCGGGGATAGATGCCCATACGAGTATGGGCTGCCATGATGGCCGAACCGTCGTAACGACTACACACACTAATATGAAGAATTCAAAAACCCCCCTTACGAACCCGGACGGAAACAGAGTTGACAGTAATAAGGCTAAAGAAACGGATAAAGCGAACTCGGATACGGATAGGGTTGAGAGACAAAGGACCGCGACTGACAGACAAAAGACGACGACAAGCGGTGACAAGGGTGATGGCCATAAGACGGTACTTAAGGCAGTGACGGTGGCACTACCCAAGATTAACAAGAAGGGTTCAGAGAAACCGTCCTCGCAGGATGGGCTAAAGAAGTGGCAGACCAGACCGACGTTGGACGAAACGAAGACGATACTGACGGACGAAGAGAGCTTGGTGGGTGACCCACTAGAGCGTACGTTCCCACATAGTGGGAAACTGCCTAGGAGCCCACCGGGTTCCCAGACTCCCCTAAGGGATACTAAGAGTGAGTCGTGTGGGACAGAAGGAGGAAGTATGGCCCGAGGGGCTGATCTGCAGCGGTCGAACTCGGACCGGCCCGGGCAGGGCGTTATAAACGAGGCTGGTACGGGTAGCGAGTCCGAGGAGGACGAGGTATTTGGTCAGGATGGTGTGGCCACTAGAGAGCAGTTGGCTGCTGCCGCGATGCGTGACATCAGGCGGAAACTGGAGGGCATTTTGTCGGACCCCAATGCCAAGTTCAATAAGTCGGCGGCGCAAAAGATAGCTGCATTATTCAGCGAGACGAGTAAGCTGATGATGCAGTTGGGGTGCGAGAACTCGTTTCTGAGGGGTCGTCTGGCGGAGAGGGCGGAGACGAACCGTCCGCCGCCGGTAACTTTTGCGGAAGTAGCGGGTAGGCGAAAGGAGCCTCGTCGTGAGGCTGGTGCAGGGGTTCCTGCTGCGCAGGGGACGAGCAGGGTTGGACCCTGGAGTAGAGATAGAGAGCTTACGGTGGTCGTAGCCAGTAGCTCCGAAGGACCTAAGTCTGTGGAGGAGGTCAGAAAGACGCTACTGGAGGCAATAGATCCGGTAGAGTCAAACATTAGAATCAGGAACGTGAGGAAGGCCAGGGACGGTAGAGTAGTAGTGCAGGCGCACTCTAAAGTTGATGCGGAGAAAATAATATCCAATCGGGCGATTAAGGAAAAAGGCCTCACGGCGGCTCTTCCAGCTGTCAAGAGGCCAAGAGTTATCTTGTACGATGTACCAAAGGATATGGAGGTCGATGGTGTCAGGCAAGCGATAGCGAGGCAAAATCCGGAGCTCTTAAAAGGGATGGATAAGAAGACATTTGAGGATGAATGTATATTCAGATTCAAGTTAGGCAAGGGGGATGTGGACACGAGCAACTGGGTGATGGAGGTGACACCCGGTATGCGTGAGAGACTTAGGAAAGCGATTAGGTTGTATGTGGGTTGGAGAAGTTGCAGGGTCGCGGACTTCACGTCGCTGACCAGATGCTTTAGGTGCCTAGACTGGGGACACATTGCGAGGCATTGTGGGGCGGCGGAAGAGATTTGCTCTCACTGTGGCCTTGGGGGCCATCGGCGAGACAAGTGCCCGAGCACAGCAGGGCCAAAAGTGTGCGCGGTATGTAAGAGGCGGGGGCGACCGTCTGATCATGCGGTAGGTGATAGGGGGTGTCCCTCATACGTGATAGCTAGGAGGAGATACGCGGGCACCATCGACAATGGTTAGTTTGGACGCTCAGGATGTCTCGGGTATGAATGTGGTGCAGTGTAATTGTCAGAGAGCGTATGCGGTCATGTGTGATTTGGGTGAGATGTTGTGTGAACGACGAGTGAGTGTGGCACTGCTGCAGGAACCGTGTGTGAAGAATGGACGTGTAGTTGGACTCCCGCTACGGATGGATGTGATTGTGTGTGAGAGCGAGAGTATCAAGGCAGCAGTGGTTGTGAATGATCCCAATCTCGATGTGATGTGTGTAAGGGAGTGCACGGACGAGTATGGTGTGTGTGTGTGTGGCTGAAGGGAGACTTCGGTGAATTGTATGTGGTGTCCGTGTACTGTCGGTTCGGTGAGGACATCGAGCCGTACCTGACGTACATGGATAGAGTGCGAATGATAGCCAGAGGGAAGCGAGTGTTGGTGGGTATGGATGCGAACGCCGTCTCTCCCTTATGGCACAGTAAGGGCAGGGGCAGCAGTAGAGAGAATGAGATGCGTGGCAGAGTGCTTGAGGAATGGATCGTTGCGAATGGCATGATTGTATTGAATAAGCCGAGCGAGAGTTACACGTTTAGCGGACCCAACGGGGAAAGCGACATCGATGTGACTCTCGTGAGCGATGCGTCTGGGGGGTGCCGGTACGAATGGGAAGTAAAGAGTGACTGGGGTATCAGCGACCATAACGTGTTGCTGATACGTATGACTTACGGTGAGAATGTTGAGCGAATGGAAGTTATGCGTAGGTGGGTGTGCAAAGACGTGGACTGGGAAGGGTACATGAGCGATCTGGTGGAGTATGCGTCCGAAGATGGTGTGAATGCGATGGATGACAGCAACGCGGACAGTTTGGCGGAGCTCGTCACGTCATGGATCCTGAGAGCGAATGATAATAGAATGAAAAGGCGAGTGTGTGGGACTGCGAGGAAGCTTGTGTGGTGGACGGATGAGTTGGAACGAATGAAGAGGGATGTGAGGAAGTGTAGGCGAGCCTACCAGCGAATGCGAGGGAGAGATAGGAATAGAGTGGAAGGATGTTTGAATGTGTACAAACGTACTCTTAGAGAGTACAAGAGAATGATTTGGAGAGTGAAAGAGGAGAACTGGAGACGGTTCGTGAGTGACAAGGGTAATCAGGATCCGTGGGGCGACGTGTACAAGGTGTGTATGGGGAAGTATGGACGGGATAGGCTGAGTGCTATGAAAGTGGGTGACAGAGTGACGAGTACATGGAGAGAAAGTGTGAATGTGCTGCTGGATCGCTTCTTCCCGGACGCGGAGATGGAAGATGTGCGAATGGCAGAGAGAGAGATGATTGAAAGGTCGTTTGAATGGGATGAAGTGGATGTGGCGGTGAAAGCGATGAAAGTGGGTAAGGCACCTGGGTTGGATGGAATAACTGTGGAAATGCTACGTGCGGTCTGGCGTGCAATTCCGGGATGGTTGAAAAGAGTGTACGACGTATGCTTGAGCACCAATCGTTTCCCCTTGGCGTGGAAGAAAGCGAGAGTGATTGTGTTGCTGAAGTCCCCAGAGAAAGTGAGGTCGGACCCCGGGTCGTATAGACCGATCTGCCTGTTGTCTGTGCTTGGGAAAGTGTTGGAGCGATTGTTGGTGAACAGGCTTGAGCGTATGATGAATGGTAGAATGTGTGAGGCACAGCACGGGTTTGTGAAGGGACGTTCGACCAAGAGCGCGTGGAATAGTGTGCGTGAGTGTGTAAGTGGGTCCGTGCACAAGTATGTATTGGGGATATTTGTGGACTTCCAGGGTGCTTTCGACAACCTGGAATGGCCGTGTGTGCTTGAAAAATTGCGTGAGGAAGGATGTGAGGAGATTGGGTTGTGGGAAAGTTATTTTGATAAGAGATGGGCATGCATGGTGGGAGCGAATGAGGTAGTATGGAAGGAAGTTCTGCGGGGTGCACCGCAGGGGTCCATCGGCCCAGCCATCTGGGACCTGCTGATGGATATACTCCTGTGGGAGCTCCGTAGACGAGGATGTATGGCGACAGCGTATGCGGATGATCTGTTCGTGTCTGTCGAAGGGCAGAGCCGAGCAGATCTGGAGAGAATGGGGAACGAGTGGATGAGGATAGTGAGCGAATGGGGTGCGAGTGTCGGTGTGAAAGTGTCGGAGAGCAAGACAGTGATGATGCTCCTAAAAGGAAGTTTGTCTGGAGCGAGACACCCGAGCGTCAGTGTGAATGGGAAGCATGTTAGGTACGTGAAGAGTGTGAAGTATCTGGGTGTGTGGGTGAGCAAGCGAATGAGTTTTAAGCCGCACCTGGAATGTATGAGAACGAAGTGTGTGAGTGTGGTGGGTAAATTGAGACGTGTGATGAGGAGCGAATGGGGATTGCGAAAGAGAGCGTGGCGAGTGATCTATAAGGGATTGTTCGCTGCGTGTGTCATGTATGGTGCGAGCGTGTGGTATGAAGCCATGAAGTATGGGTATGCGCGAGAGGCTATCAATAGATGCCAGAGAGTGGCCATGAGCGCCTGTTTGAGTGTCTGCAGAACGGTCTCCACAGAGGCCATGCAGGTATTGATGGGTGGCCTTCCGTGGGATCTGGAATGTGTGAAAAGAGGGATGAATGCGAGAATGAAGAATGGTTGGAGACTAGGTGAGAGTAACGTTATGAGTGAGGAGGAAGTGAGTGCGAGAGGCGTGGATGAGAGTATGGAACTGCTGAGTGATAGGTTGTATGAGAGATGGCAGAGTAGATGGGATGACAGTGTGAAAGGACGTGTGACGCATGGCTTCATACGGAGTGTAAGGTTTGCCGAGGGCTGTCCAGGATTTGAACCGAGCTTATGGCTCGGGTATATCCTGACAGGCCACGGCAGTTTGAATGAGTTTCTGTATAAAAGGGGATTGTCTGAGACTGAAAGTTGCGCGTGTGGTGCTGAGTGCGAGGATTGGAAGCATGTGATGATTGAATGTGAAATGTATGAGGACATCAGGAGCTTGGACGAATGGGGAGTCAGGGTGAGTGAGGATGGTAGAGTGGATGTGAGCGAGGTACTGGAGCGAAAGGAAAGATATGAGAGTCTGAGCAGGTTTGCGGCAAGTGTGTTTCAGAGAAGGATGAGTGGGAATGAGTGAGGCGTGTGAGTGCGGCTGACCAGTGCCGGGTCTGCAGGAGACCCAACTGGGAGTAGTCCCGGCTACGAAGATCCGACCGGTGATCTAGACTGGTACCACGGGGACCGGTGGCCCAGGGAGCTCGCTCCCGCCGGTCGCGGGTAGGAACATCGTGGTGGCTGTGGTTTACAGCCGCATGCTGGCTAGGATACCCGAGTCTCGCACTTGGGTGTCCGACGGGTGAGCTGCGTACCAACAGCTCGGGTACCAACCTGCACAGCTGGTAGAGCGTGGATAGTCGCTCGCCCCAACCAGTGGGTTGCTGCCGGATCCTGTAGTCCTGCAGCGTACTGGTAGTACCAGACCTCGGTCGGTACGCGCTGATTGGGCGTACCCCAATCCCGCGCCCGTGGGGGCCGTGTGGATTAGGCTCTACGAGCAGGTGCCGCACGTAAAACTCGCGACAAATCTGTCCCTATCTACTATCTAGCGAAACCACTGCCAAGGGAACGGGCTTGGAAAAATTAGCGGGGAAAGAAGACCCTGTTGAGCTTGACTCTAGTCTGGCACACGTCGATAATCGACCCACGAAAATCGATCGTCTTCGTCGTCGATCTTTCGCCCGGTCCTCGCCTCGTCGCAAAATTTCAGCCGCGCGAAGCGAAAGCGCGCGCATTATTTTTTTCTTTCCTCATCGTAATAATAATAATAATTGAAATCGATCGTTCGTCGTGCGGACGAAAACAATTTCAATGTCCGCCAGTCGATATTTTATTCCGCAAAGCATCGTCTCTTTCGCGTCGCAGCTCAAAGTTATGCGACGCTGTTATCTGCCGCCCTATCGACCCTGTACATCCGCCGTCGTTGATTTCGTGATCCGACCTTGGTAGTCGTGCGCGATGACTCATTATCCTTGACGAGTCCTTCTCGTCCGACGCTGTTTGTTGTTTTCAAAGTTATTTCGCGTGAAACGCGGCGCGGTTATCTGCCCACCCTTTTGACCCCGTGCATCCACCGCCGAATCAGGGATCGCCCTGTTCTCGGTGGTACTATATAAGTGCGGGAGTATGCGAATCCTCGCAGAAATTGATTGGCAGTTTGAAGTTTGTGAAAGCGCGAGAACGTTGATGCGCCTGTATGGCGGGAAAGAGTGCCATGGAGAGTCAATTGAAGGATAAGGAGGCTCTGATGTCGTTGTTGGACGAGCCGTTCGAGGATCAGGTCGTAGAAGTCGAACTCACATCGAAGGATGTCGAGTCGGTCACTTTCACCTTGCTCGATCTGCTGCGCGAAATTTGGAATCCCGAATGTTCGGCGCCGCGAAATTTGAGACTGTTGCTCACAAGTGTCTCGAAGTACCTGACGACTACAAATCAAAATCGAACCGATTGTAATGTCCGTCGTATGCGCGAGGGCAGCAACATAAAGAGTGTCATAACAGAGCTCTATAAATTATGGCTGAAGGAAGGGTCTAAGAATCCTACCTGTTCCGTGAACGATATGTATAATTTCATTCGCGATCGACTCCCATCGAAGTTGTATTCATCATTAGTGAGCGATCTAATGACGCAAGATAATTTTACGAATGGATCAACCATCATGACAGATACGTCAAAAGTCTACCCGTCGGTGCGGGAGGGGATATCCTCGCCGCGACTTCGACGGATCATTCGTACAGCGTGGAGAAGCGGGATGAGGAGGAGGAGGAGGAGGCAGGATGCAACAGCGGCGGCGGGCTCGACGCGTTGTTCGACCTGGCGGAGTCCACTCGTGATCTCGATCGTATGCCAGTAGATAGGCTATGCCGGTTCTGAAACACTTTTTGGTGGGGGGATGACGTCATCGGCGTGGAGGGGATGACGGCGTGTTTGCATCATTAATTAAATTAGGTTATGAAAAATTATATTAATTAAATTAGGTTATAAAAATTATATTAATTTATAGGCTATAAATAATAAAATTAATTGAGTTAGGTTATAATTAATCATAACCTAACTCAATTAATTTAATTATTTATAGCCTATAAATTAATATAATTTTTATAACCTAATTTAATTAATATAATGATTTATAACCTAATTTAATTATAATAATTTAATAAAAAAAATTTACGTGACTTAAACTGTAGAGTTGAACGCAGGAAGAGATGACGTCGAAAACCTTTTTTTCTAGGTCTGCGTTCCAAAAAAAAAATGTTGACAAAAACCATATTGTACGTGACAAACTACAGAGTCCCCGTAGTGGGGAAATGAGAGTGGAAGACAGGAACGAACAAGTTCGTACGCGCCGTAATAAGATTATTCTATTTTAGATAAAAGTTTTTATCAATATTTTAATAATTTTATTAATTCTTTAAATTTATAATAAATTGTTTATATAATTAAAAGAACATTACCGCAACATATATATAGATATAATTTAAACATAGAGGAGGCTAATGTTAGATGAAAACGGAAGAGATAGATTGAAAAATAATTTTACCACTATTTATGCTAATATTCAATTTTTATTCGTTATTTACATTTTTGCTTCATATACAATATTATCTAAGGCGAAAGCTAATAGTTCGCTATCTATGAGCGAACTTCCATCGGACACCTCACTCAATACTTTTCTCGCCTGACATTTATCCGTGATACGATTTTGTCGCAAGATTGTTACAAAATGTTTATACTTATTACTAACATGCTGTATATTTTGACATAAATTGAAATATACATATTCGACACATTGTTCGATTTCAAACAAAAATAACATAGTTGCAGGTATCATGTATAAGCATATATCGCGCAACGTACGTGTCAGGACATCCGTTCCCGTAGCTGCTCAGGTGGGGAGGGAAGGGAGGGAGTAAAGATAGAAACAGTTAGGCTCGTACCGAGACGTGGCCCAACCCTTTTTGCATCAAAGACGAACATTTCTTTGCTTGGAAGCACATCTGACCAGATAAGAGCCATACTGCATCAAAGACGAACATTTCTCCGTTTTTTGTATGGAAGCACGTTCGACCAGATAAGAGTCATACAAATGTTATAGAATTGAGCACCGATGACAGATTGCTATAATTTATGATCTATAATTGTCTCATCCTTTGACGAGCTATGTGTCGGGACATGGTTTATATTTCCATTCGGACGAAAATTTTTTATTAATAAGCAAATAGCTTATTTGCATATTGAGACCCAAAGGGTCTAAGAAATGTCACGTCTCTGTTACGCAGAAGTAGAAGAGGAATAAATGATTAAGAAAAGGGAAAAAGTAAAGAAGTGGTGAAAGAAAAGTATAAAACGATGGAAAAGAGTGTTAAAAATCATGGTATTCTCAAGCAAGCAAGCGAGCGAGCAGGATCTTTAAAAATATAGAGCACGAGTTGGAGCAACTGAATGCGATAGAAGAATTTGCCGCATGGGAAGAATACATTGCGCAGAAAAAATTCAGTGTGTGGGAGCAGCGATGCAGTCAGTTCATCAAGGTAAATATACAAATTAATATTAAAAAATAATGGAGTGTGATGTGATATAATTTTGCAAAATAATTTTGTGACATCATAATTTTGTGTCAAGGATTTCCACAGTATGGAGGCAGTGGAAGGTTTCGGTCTGAGGCTCACGCGGAAGGATCTCTACACGCTGGCCGACTCAAATTGGCTGAACGACGAAGTGATTAATTTTTATATGAATCTGCTGATCGCCAGAAGCACATCTTCGAACAAGTATCCAAAAGTACACGCGATGAATACATTCTTTTATCCGAAACTTCTGTCGAGCGGCCACTCATCTCTGAAGCGATGGACCAAGAAAGTTGACATATTCGCACAGGATTTTATTGTAATACCGATCCATCTAAGCGTTCACTGGTGTATATCGATAATAGATTTCCTCGATAAATCGATTGTGTATTATGATAGTATGGGCAGCGATAATCCAAAATGTCTAGCGGCGTTAAAACAATATTTACAAGATGAGAGTCTGGACAAGAAAAAACATTTTTACGATATGAGTGATTAGAAATTTCAATCCGCCAAGAACATTCCGCAACAGATGAACGGTAGTGATTGTGGTGTATTCTCTTGCATGTTCGCCGAATACATCTGTGCAAACAGGGAGATCAAGAGACACGGTAGTGTCTCGCGTTAAGTATGTGGTCTTTTTACAAGCGGACTCTGTTAAAGCGGAGCGCGAGACCGACCGTGTCTCTTAACGCGACGCGACGGGTTGCGAGTACTCGAGATGTTGAGATCTCATGTAACGAGTGAACGGATCAAGTTCTAAGTAGGCTTGATCGATAGCTTGGGGTTCGAATTGGGGGGGTATCTCCTATAACATTTTCCGCTACGTGCCCTACGAGCGGAGATATTGCGACGCAAAGTCGAAAATGTGAAATTTTATTATTAAGATACTTCTACGTCGACTCTCAAGCTCTCAACCAATCAGAGCCATCAGAGGAATGTAACTTTCACTTTTTCGACACTGGCGCGCTACTATCGCCAGTTTCGAAATCGGTATGTTATTATTACGTGTGCGTACTGCGCTCAGTGCAGTTAGTGCAGTTAGTATGTATATACTACGTGTGTGTCCTGCGCGCAGTGCAGACAGTGCGTTCAGCTCGCTGTCACAGTCAGTTAACCTACACGGTAGTGTCTCGCGTCATCATCAAGTATACGCGCGGAGCGATACCGACCGTGACTCTTTACGTGATGCAACGATTAATATTTTTTCTGATTCAAGGTAATCGTTTTATTTACATGTAATTATCCTATTATTATACGACGCGAAGCGCGACTGCACCGTGACTCTTTTATGCGACTAAGTGCATGTGACATCATATAACGGCAGGGAGCTGATGTCGAGGAGATTTTCCCGTTTACGCGAAGAAATTATCGTAAGTTATTATATTATACTACAGAAGTAATGCTCGTGTATATCAAGAGACACGAGTGTCTCGCGTCAAGTACACGCGAAGCGAGACCGCACCGTGACTCTTTTATACGTGACTAAGTACATGTGACAGGAATTATAGTAGTCTACGTTTACGTGAGTATTACTTCTGTAACAACTTATACGATATCATCATAGTTACTATAAAATCTCTCGTTTACGCGGAGGAATTATCGTATCATAAGTTACTACAGAAGTAACGCTCGCGTAAACATAGGTTAGGTTACCGGTTTTTTACAAATTTTACATAAAACGCGAGATTCACTTATGTATGCAAGTTCAACGCTTATTGAGTTAATGTGTAATAATTTTCCTATTAATGTAAATAGATGGAACGTGAAAAAGAGCAGGAAAAGGAAAGAGCGCTAGCGGCGAAGAAAACATGCCGACCGAAAAATCTCCGCAGTCAGAAAATGTGCAATCTGATGGCCCCGCGATTAAGAAGATAAGAAAAATCCAGATATAGATACAAGTTTCTTGCCAGATAGGGAAAGGGAGGAGGAGGAAAATAAATTTAGGGAAGAATTAAAGCAAGAATGGGCTAAAAAGTAAAACGCGTTGAAGGAAGAAGAAATTGAGATCACATTCAGTTATTGGGATGGATCTGGCCATCGTCGGAGTGTTATAATGAAGAAAGGTGAATGTATCAGTGATTTAGAGATACTCCAGTGTCACTTTTGGAGTAACATTGGCGTGATATATAATGTTCTGCTGCATAAATTTAATTTTCACATACAGGTAATTCTATCTATCAGCTTCTTCAGAGATGTTTAGAAGTTCTGAGGCATGAATTCAGCGAGCTTAAAACAGTAATGGCAGATCAGTTAATGTATGTCAAGGAAGATCTTAGATTACCGCACCATTAGACGTTGTACGATTTTATTGTAACTAAGGTAAATATACTAAATGATAAAACTTATGAAGCAATATCACAATGTTGGCATCTTATTTTATTTTACTTAGGTATTTATCACGATTGAAAGAATACTTTGTATAATTCTCCTTTATGTTATTTTAGATCATGATACGAGAGGAACAAACACATTTTTCCAGCAAGTAGATGGGAACCTTTTGATCCAACAAAAAGTTACGACAAGTATACAGTGTCGGATAAAAATAGGAAGAAAGATAAAATTTGATAAACTTATATTCAACGAATTGTCCAATTTCGTTTAAAGGATTCAGATTCAAAGGACTGTAATTTAGTAGAGCTACATAATCGAGTAAATAAATTAAATATCACATAATTGAATAAATTAAAATGACAGTCCTTAAAAATACAATGTAGCTACAATATATATATATATATATATATATATATATATATATATATATATATATATATTACAATCTTCTTTATAATGAATCAATTGTATGATGAAACAAAGATGTTTATCTGGTTATTTATAATATTTACAGTCCTTTGAATCTGAATCCTTTAAACGAAATTGGACAATTCGTTGAATATAAGTTTATCAGATTTTATCTTTCTTCCTATTTTTATCCGACACTGTATATTTGTCGTAACTTTTCGTTGGATCAAAAGGTTCCCATCTACTCGATGGAAAAATGTGTTTGTTCCTCTCGTACCATGATCTAAAATAACATAAAGGAGAATTATACAAAGTATTCTTTCAATCGTGATAAATACCTAAGTAAAATAAAATAACATGCCAACATTGTGATATTGCTTCATAAGTTTTATCATTTAGTATATTTATTTTAGTTACAATAAAATCATAAAACATCTAATGGTGCTGTAATATAAGATCCTCCTTGACATACATTAACTGATCTGCCATTACTGTTTTAAACTCGCTGAATTCATGCCTAAGAACTTCTAAACATCTCTGAAAAAGCTGATAGATAGAATTACCTGTATGTGAAAATTAAATTTATGCAGCAGAACATTATATATCACGCCAATGTTACTCCAAAAGTGACACTGGAGTATCTCCATCATATATATATATATATATATATATATATATATATATATATATATATATATCTTTCTTCATTATAACACTCCGACGATGGCCAAATTCATCCCAATAACTGAATAACATAAAAGAAAATTATACAAAGTTATTTTTAATGATAAATACCTAAGAAAAACTTTTCCGGCATGTGATTCCTCGATTTCAACAGAAGCATCGTACATAACACAAATATCATCGTGAACGTCATTCAAAGAATTGCACGTGTCGAAAAATCCAATGCCCAATCTAACAAACCCGATCATTTATCTTCTCATTTCTCACAAAAATTAAAGGAGAATGTTAAATTTATCTTTAAAAATAGGCAAAATTCTTGCAGCTGTAACTTTGTTAAAAATAAACGAAATTTAAATTTTAAAAAAGGATTTTAAAGCTTGAAATTTCTACTTTCGAAAGGTTACTATTATTTTTTAGTTTCTGTGAGTTTGATAATTTTTACATATAAAAAACTACGAGCTGGACGAAATAGAAAAGTTTTCTCTCACTTTGTGGGCCTGTCACGTGCACAAAAAAAAATCTGCGAAAATTTTTGACTTCCTAACATGAAAGCTTGATGTTTTTCTTGCAAAATCTTTTTTTACGATGATTTTTTTAAGAGAGTTATGAGCAATTAAAGTCAAAATGCTCATTTCTTATTCAATCCACGATAACTCAGCAACAAAAAATCGTAGAAACATTAAAAAAAAAAAGATTTTGTAAAGAAAACTTCAAGCTTTCATGTTAAGAAGTCGAAAATTTTCACAGATTTTTTTTGTGCACGTGACAGGCCCACAAAGTGAGAGAAAAATTTTCTATTTTGTCCAGCTCGTAGTTTTTTATATGTAAAAATTATTAAACTCATAGAAACTAAAAAATAATAGTAACCTTTCAAAATTAGAGATTTTAAGCTTTAAAATCCTTTTTTTAATTTAAATTTTGTTTATTTTAACAAATTATTGTAATACAGGAATAAAGATGTTTGTAAATAGCCTAATCTTCTTTACATGTGCATGTGTTTAGTAAAGAAAATTTATTTTTATATGTACAGATCCTTGTTGTTGTTGAACATACAGAAGTGTTATGTTTACATACTATTACTTAGACATACTATCACCTAAGGATATACTATACTAGTACATGCTTATAACATATTACGCTGAATTGTATTTGTATTCTATGTCGCAAAATATATATGTTATAAACATATACTGTTTAATGCTTATATGATCTCTAATACTACAAAAAGAAATGATATCACAACAAAATTACCTTTTTAAAAAAAGGTAAAAAAAAGGCGTTAAGTATGTGGCGCGCAGCATGTTAGCTCGAAGAAAGTGGTTATATCAAAAAATCGAAGTATCTGTGTATCTCAAAAAATTGAAGTATCTGTGTATATCTCAAAAAATTGAAGTATCTGTGTATACCTAAAAAAAACTGATGAGATATTTTTATACTTCTAAAAAACCGATGTGGTATGTTTGTATTTTCACAAAAATAAATGATATCTATAAATTGCGTTAATTATAAAATAAATATATATTCTTCGGAAAATAACTGTTGTATTATTTTTAAAAAATATCTTTATATTTAAGTGTCTTCTTACACAAGTCATAATAGCTTCATTTTTCCTTACAGCCATTATAATATAACCAAATTCCGTTACCTAACTCAACCCAAGTGTGATATGTATCTTTTTAAATAAATGTTTTCTTGATTGATCTTTAAATAAATCTTTAAATTGCGTTAATCAGAAAGAGAAGATACAATTACAAAATTTTTAATCCAACACAGGAATACAAGGTATTTAAATGCAAAGATGTTAATCGCAAAGATTAAAAACTGTTAAAGAAGTAACAATAAAAAATGCAAATATTTTATTGAAATAAAAAAAAATTTCGTACAAATACTTAACGCTGCTTTTTTACTCCATAACCACTTTCTTCGAGCTAACATGCTGCGCGTGTACTTGGCGCCTTTTTTTACCTTTTTTTAAAAAAAGTAATTTTGTTGTAACTGGAGTAAAAAAGCAGCGTTAAGTATTTGTACGAAATTTTTTTTTATTTCAATAAAATATTTGCATTTTTTATTGTTACTTCTTTAACAGTTTTTAATCTTTGCGATTAACATCTTTGCATTTAAATACCTTGTATTCCTGTGTTGGATTAAAAATTTTGTAATTGTATCTTCTCTTTCTGATTAACGCAATTTAAAGATTTATTTAAAGATCAATCAAGAAAACATTTATTTAAAAAGATACATATCACACTTGGGTTGAGTTAGGTAACGGAATTTGGTTATATTATAATGGCTGTAAGGAAAAATGAAGCTATTATGACTTGTGTAAGAAGACACTTAAATATAAAGATATTTTTTAAAAATAATACAACAGTTATTTTCCGAAGAATATATATTTATTTTATAATTAACGCAATTTATAGATATCATTTATTTTTGTGAAAATACAAACATACCACATCGGTTTTTTAGAAGTATAAAAATATCTCATCAGTTTTTTTTAGGTATACACAGATACTTCAATTTTTTGAGATATACACAGATACTTCAATTTTTTGAGATACACAGATACT
>JASTWL010001083.1:0-55224 GCA_035220575.1 Temnothorax rugatulus
GACGTAGGCAATTGACACAAATTTTTCGATTGCGAACCTCCGAGGTTCTCTGAGATACCGATAGGGGTAAAAAATCCTTACAGTAATACATGAGATGTTCACCATTGCAATAATTACACTTAGGTTTAACGGTCGCAACGCATGACACTTGACGCTTGGTCTGAGGCTGCGAATGTTTATTTGATTTGCTTGTCGACTCGAGTATTTCACAACGTAATGAATTCGCTAAATTGCTTGAAAGTGGGAGGATCTGTACCGACTAATGAAGATTGCCATTCTCGCATTGTGAACGTGTCTATTTTTGCCGCCAAAATGTGTACGAGCAAATCATCCCAATGGCACGTGGGACGCCTCAGTGCCTGAAGAGCCTGTATGTGCCTAATGGCCCCGTCCGCGATTTTCCGTAACTCACAAGAATTTTCCTTGGCCATGGTTAGGGTAAGTCCATGATTGCCTTGATATGCGTATGTACGATAACGCGCTTTTCATAACGCTCCTTTAGGAGATTCCATGCAACTTCGTAATTTAGATCAGATATTTCTAAGGAGCTGATTATATTACTTGATCGCCGGTCACCCCAGTGAGAAATCAAAAGTCGAAATGATATCGAAATGACATCGAAATATGGACATCGAAATCCAACATCGTTTCGAGATTTAAACGGGCCTGATTTCGAGAAATTTTCGACATCGAAATCAGCTCGATTTCGAGAAATTTTCGACATCGAAATCAGCTCGAAGACATTGATTTTTCGATATTCACCCGGCATAAAAAAAAAATTTTTTTTTTCGAAATTTTATTACTATTTTATAACTAAATTTGTTTCTTAAGATGTAGTCTATGATTATAAATATTTTCTTGTATTTGAAAAACACACTTACCTTGGTGGGATTCGAACTCGGGACCTCTGGATCGTGAGCCAACTGCCTTACGTGGTAGACTACTTCTTAATTTGATGTAAGTGTTATATATAGTCTACATATGTCATAACCAGCGTAAATATATAATTTTTCAAAAATCATCTTAAGAAACAAATTCAGTTTAAAAAGAGTAATACAATTTTGAATTGGATATATGATATAATATTTCTTAATGTCGGGTGAATGTCAGAAACCAGTGCCGGCTCATTATGAAATTTTGTGTTCGTAAATATATTTATGAAAAAAGTATATTTTTATAAAGTTAAAACATTCTTATCAAATCCTTACAAGGGCCTTATTAGATAAAAATATTCGAGCTAATTTCGACGTCGTTTCGACGTCGTTTCAACATATCGTTTCGATATTAGCTTTCTCACTGATTAGATATGTTTTTATATAAAAAATTTTCTACCGGTGTCTTTTTCAGTACATATACAAAATAATTGAACTAATCATATCAAGAAAATTAAGACGGCGAATATTATTGTTGATTGTATGTGAATATTCGCCGTTTTGCAATGTTGCAACGTTTCTGCAATGTGACTGCAAGCATCTGTGCTGTACATGGGAATTCTTAAGCGGGGAGCACACACTTCTGCACAAAAGCGGGGAACACAGACTTTTGCATAACGCATAATACGTAAGCATAAGAAAACTGATTGGTCTATTTCCTTATGCACATGTGTATGGACCAATCAATTTTCTTATGCTTACGCATTATGCGTTGTGCAGAAGTGTGTGCTCCCCGCTTTACTCATAGTCCGAGATCCGGTATTAGAAATTTCTACCCTCATCTGTTATTTACGAATGATAAAAAATATATGCTAGATAACATACACATTGATACATCGCAAATAGGTTGCCGAGCTAAATCCTGACCCATCAATGTTAAATAATTAAATTTGTAATTAAATTTATTCGATCAACTTCCTCGATTGGTTATTTGTAAAAATTGTGCATTAGTTGAGAGAATATACCCGAAGGAATTGGAAAAATAAAGGTTGCCTACTTTCCCCTCTGCGCAGCTGTGGAGTTGCTAGGTATAAACAGGTGAGTAAGCGTTATTAATATACCCTCATCAGTTATTTAATCAAATTATTATATCAAATGAAAGCTTATTTAATTCACAATCCAACCGTATTAGGTTGCTTTATCAAAAAGTTGATTGCATCCATGGTTGCCTAGATTTTGAGTTAAGCCACTTGAGTTAATTTCTCACAAAAATTGAAGGAACACTAAATTTATCTTTAAAAATAGGCAAAATTCGAGCAGCTGTAACTTTGTTAAAAATAAATAAAATTTAAATTTCAAGCTTAAAACCTCTACTTTCGAAAGGTTACTATTATTCGTCCAATTTTTATTATGTCTAGACATAATTTTAATTCGGCGAATTTTTATTATGTCATGACATAATTTTAATTCTGCCGCTAGGGAATTTTTAAGTCGATTCTTATGAATCAAGCTTGAATTCGATGTCTAGGTGTCCCAGGTTGCCGATAACGAGGTCCACATAGTGCGCTCCATAGTTTTCAGTGTCCAGGTGTATTAATACCTTGAATTCGATGTCCACGTGTTCCAGGTTGCCGATGATGGGTTCCAGATAGTGCGCTCCATAGTTTTTGGTGTCCAGGTGTAATAATACGTTGAATTCGATGTCTAGGTGTCCCACGTTGCCAATGACGAGGTCCACATAGTGCGCTCCGTAGTTTTCGGTGTCTACGTGTATATCTCTAATTCGATATCTACGTGTCCTACATTCAGATTTAAAGTTATTAATACGCGTAGACACCAAAAACTACGAAACGCACTATGTGAACCTCGTCATCGGCAACCTGGGACACCTAGACATCGCATTCAACGTATTATTACACCTGGACACCGAAAACTACGAAGCGCACTATGTGGACCTCGTCATCGGCAACCTGGGACACCTAGACATCGAATTCAACGTACGATTACACCTGGACACCGAGAACTATGAAGCGCACTATATGGATCCCGTCATCGGCAACCTGGGGACACGTGGACATCGAATTCAAGGTATTAATACACGTAGACACCGAAAACTACGAAGCGCACTATGTGAACCTCGTCATCGGGAACCTGGGACACCTAGACATCGAATTCAACGTACGATTACACCTGGACACCAAAAACTATGAAGCGCACTATCTGGATCCCGTCATCGGCAACCTGGGACACGTGGACATCGAATTCAAGGTATTAATACACGTAGACACCGAAAACTACGGAGCGCACTATGTGAACCTCGTCATCGGCAACCTGGGACACCTAGACATCGAATTCAACGTACGATTACGCAACGCTTCTCTGTCACTCTCAACGCTCGCGCTGAAAACTTTACATCTAAAATCTAGGCAATCATGGATGCAATCAACTTTTTGATAAAGCAACCTAATACGGTTGGATTGTGAATTAAATAAGCTTTCATTTGATATAATAATTTGATTAAATAACTGATGAGGGTATATTAATAACGCTTACTCACCTGTTTATACCTGGCAACTCCACAGCTGCGCAGAGGGGAAAGTAGGCAACCTTTATTTTTCCAATTCCTTCGGGTATATTCTCTCAACTAAGGCACAATTTTTATAAATAACCAATCGAGGAAGTTGATCGAATAAATTTAATTACAAATTTAATTATTTAACATTGATGGGTCAGGATTTAGCTCGGCAACCTATTTGCGATGTATCAATGTATATGTTATCTAGCATATATTTTTTATCATTCGTAAATAACAGATGAGGGTAGAAATTTCTAATACCGGATCTTAGACCATCAGTAAGAAATGACTCGTCAAATCGATGTCGAATCGATGTCGAATCGATGAGTCATTTCGACATCGAATTGTAGTATCATATTGATATCATTTCGACCTCGAATCGAGATTTTGCATATAAACGGATGTACACAGAGTTACAACAGTAAAATTGAACAAAATAGTAACAGGAGTGACTGTTATCATTCATGTCAGTTTATTTAAGATTACTCGAAAATATGTCGAAATTCAAACGAACGTTGACTTTTTTTACCCTTGCCAACGATATCGAGCTAATTTCGACGTTTAAGCTCATTTCGACGTCGTTTCGACATCGTTTCGATATCATTTCGACTTTTGATTTCTCACTGGGACGGAGGCTCTGAATACTGAAGCTTCTGTATATTGCTAATTGACGTGTTTGAATGTATGACAAAATTAAACAAATTGAAGAATGGGAACCACTCGTCGTATTTCCCTGAGAAGGTCGGCAAATTTAGAGCTTAGGTGATCGCTACGCCCGCATATGTTATGTTTTGACCCATAATTGTAGTGACGACTCTGCCCCGGTGACGACTCCGCCCCGGTCTCCCCTAATTATAAATAATTTTTAATTAGTTTGTTAACTATACGTCGGTGTCGGCACCTTTGATCCATTGGTTTCCGATTTTCCGCCATACGCAGGCGACTTGCGGCAGCCTTCTGATTGGTCAACGCACTCTGCCGCACGGCGTTGCCGCGTCTACGGATCAGCGTCATTATGGCTTCTGCACACAGGACGCGGAAACGCTTGCCGCGCGGCAAGAAGCGACGCGGTAGCCAATCAACGTGTTGTTTTTCCGTAAGAACAAAAAGTTTATTGGCTACCGCGTCGCTTCTTGCCGCGCGGCAAGCGTTTCCGCGTCCTGGGGCCCTATTCTTGAATCGTTTCATGAAACTCGCATGCGAAATTCAATGCTTTTCAAATAGAAAGTCGCATACGAAAATCATTAGGGCAGGCTCGAGAATACGGTCCCTGTGTGCAGAGGATTCGTATGTACTTGACCGGAAATAAATGTCCGGTAAAGAATCTACCATATGAAATCGTTTGTATTTCGTATAAAGACTTTTGAAGTGCAATTGAAAAGGTTTGTGAGTCATTCGTTTAATTGTAATTAATTATTTATTGTTACACTATGCATTTAGCTGAAATAGATAAATTAATAAAAGTTTTTATATGGAATCGTTTGTATTTTGTATGAAGAGTTATGAAGTGTGATTAAAAAGGTTTGTGAGTCACCCAGATAATTTTAATTAAATATTTATAAACTCGGTAATTAGCCGAAATATAGATTTAGTTATTCATGTTAAAAGAAGAAGGCGCTAGTGTTCCCGAAGGTCCATCTGCAGTCAGAATTAATATAAACGTTTTAAAAATTATTTTATACTGAAATAAATAAATATACAGGCTAAGCCTGTCAACCGGATTGTCCATCGCGTTCCACCTTGAATTTTTTTTACAATCGTTTATTAGGATTGCCCTACTTTTAAATTGAGCGCTTTTAAATGTATTATTTATTAAACTACTGATATCGATATATTATTAGTAATTTAATATTAAAGGTTGATAGAGTGACGTGTAAACTAATTCGCTCATAGTATTAACAAGTATTATGCGTTCAAATTCTCGAAAGCTAGCTTCTTTACTATGCTCTCTCTTTATGTCGATCGATTCGATTTTTTTAATTAAAAATGAGATTTTTCCGGCTAATTTAACGCTAATTTTTCTTTTTTAATTTAAAAAAAAATTAAGAATCAACAAACGTTGTAATTAGGCCAACAATCACCAACAAACGACCAACAAACGATTAAAAAAAAAAAAAATTAATAAAGTCGAAGTTGACCGGCTAAAAGTTTAGAGAGCCCTGTTGCCTGGCATTGTGCAAGGGGCTTAAAGCCTGTATTAGACTACGGATTGGGATTGAGATTGGATTGAAATTTAATCAATCAAAACAAAGAAAACTGATCTCAAGTTTAGTAAACTTTGCTCTGATTGGTCAAATTTCAATCCAATCTCAATCCCAATCCGTAGTCTGATACGGGCATAAAGCCCCTTGCACAATGACAGGCAACAGGCAATAGGAACAGAGAATAGAAATCAGAACTCATGTACAAATGCAGAATAAACAGTGACACAGGCAATAGACACAGAGTTTCCGTCACGTTGGAAATTCTGTGCCTATTGCCTGTTGCCAACCAATCATAGCATTCGAATTTTTTAGGTTGTAATTAACGATTTTTTGGTTATTTCCTGTTCCTATTGCCTGTTGCCTGGTATTGTGCAAGGGGCTTAAGTGTGGTATAGGCCATAGGGTATAGTTCGCGCGAACACGAACGACAACTCTCTATACGCACACATATCGAGTACACTCGCGAAAATACCAAATAGTAAATACGCGATTATAGATTATACGAGTCGGGCAGGATGTAATTACGCGAGAAGATGTCATGCTTGAAACGAACCTGCCGTGCCCGTCGATTAACACTCACGTTTTGTAATTAGGTATGTCGAGAACGCGCCGTATTGGAGATTTTAGGTAAGGTTATATCATTTGCGTAATTTCCTTGCGTTTCAACTCAACGGGTGCGCAATATAAAGAAAATATTGATGCCACGCTAAAATATTTTCCAACAGCGACGAAAAGTCTAATCTGTCATACGATCGAGTGCCTTCGCGATAATGATCGGTAGCATGTCTTTCGTGATGCTAAACAAACACAGCAATAAGAAATAAGATGTCACCATTCCGAAGGAAAAAATCAGGGAGATCCTTCCCTGTCAAAGTCTGCACTTTGGATGCAGAACTCGAATTTAATCTAGAGGTTAGTGGATAAGTGTCATGGTCTTTTATTGAATTGCTATTATGTATTTTGTTGCACTGATGATATATCTCGCAAACTGACAAATTTCCTGTGACAGTGGAAATCGACAGGCAGAGACTTATTTGATCTGGTATGCCGCACAATAGGACTAAGAGAGACATGGTATTTTGGACTTCAGTATGAAGATGCCAAAGGCTTTATTTCTTGGTTAAAATTAGACAAAAAAGGTAATTTATAATTTATGGCTGTTTGTTCAATATCCAGATATAGGATAGATCTAATCTGGATACTGGTAATTGTATATTCTTTACCATAATAACACCAAACTAATTACAGTTCAAGATCAAAGCATTTCGCAGCAGTCAATAACATCGTTCATGTTCTTAGCAAAATTTTATCCCGAGGATGTAGCTGAAGAACTTGTACAAGAAGTCACTCAACATTTGTTCTTCTTGCAAGTGAAACAAGCTATATTGTCTATGGATATTTATTGTCCACCTGAGGCTTCTGTATTACTCGCCTCTTATGCTGTCCAAGCAAAGGTATTTTTTTGTAAGCTGAACTATATATATATTTATTATATTAATATATTATTATAAATTAATTAAAGTTAAAAAAGCTAACAATTTATATAAAATATATTTTTAATACAATATATAAATATTGTTTAAATGAGACATACATATTATAGATTTGTCTCATTTATATATAGTGTATCTTATATAAAATAGGATAAAGCACATTTGTATTTTATATAACTTTTATAAATACGATTAAGGGGATCCTGGATACCGACAAAAACAGTCAGAGCTCGTTCTTTGAAACGGCTTTATAGATCGCAAAATCCTTTTACAGGAGTAAAGTATAGGTACTAATGAAGAGTGGGAATGTAAAATAATTAGTAATAATTGAAAAAAAATGTAAAAATGCATAACCTTATTTTCTAATATAAACAGTTGTATAAGTAATATGTACGAAATGAAATGTTCCCACTCTTCAGAAGACGTGCACAAACAATAACGTACCTTTGAAATTGAGATTGAAAGCCTGGAATAAAAATGAGAGCTTCGAAGAAATTATAACCTATAACCATGTCTATCCTTGTCTATCATCATTGTCTATACAAGGACAGATATAGAATTTGGTCGGTAATACAAACGGCTCCGGGATCCCCTTAATAGAATACATTCAAAAAATTTGAGTAAATATTAAAAACATTCAATGCATACATATATTATAAAGTTATATACATTTTGGATGATGATATCAGTTGCTTAGATAAAAGATGGATCAAATTCAAAAACATTGTAACATGTCTATTAAATAGAAATCTATTTTTAAAGCAAACATCTTGGACTTAATCCACTTCTGTATATTTCATATATGAATATTGATCTAAATGTAACATCAAAGAAGTTAGTTTCTTACAAAGATTAATAATTATGTTATATTTATAATAAAAAAATATTGATTTTTATTTTAATTATCAGTATGGCGATTATGATGAAGTTTCATATCGCCCTGGAATGCTGGCCAGTGAAGACTTACTTCCACAGAGAGTTATAGATCAATATCAAATGACACCAGAAATGTGGGAAGACAGAATAAAAATTTGGTATGCTGATCATCGTGGCATGTCTCGAGATGAAGCGGAAATGGAATATCTTAAGATTGCTCAGGATCTCGATATGTATGGTGTGAACTATTTTCCTATTAGTGTAAGTATATAACATAACCTACATTAATCTGTATCTTTTTGTCTGAATATTGTTCATTTCTCAGTATAGATTAACTTTAATTACTATTTTTAAACTTAGTTTTATCTTTTTTTTTTTTGTTCTAAGAATTAGAAAAGATTAGGATTAAATAATTGGAATCCAACATGGGGGGCAGGGCTTACATCATATGGTCCAATATGGCTGATGAAACCACACAATAAAGCGGGGAGCACACACTTCTGCACAACGCATATTGCGTAAGCATAAGAAAATTGATTGGTCCATACACATGTGCATAAGGAAATAGACCAATCAGTTTTCTTATGCTTACGTATTATGCGTTATGCAAAAGTCTGTGTTTCCCGCTTTAATATTTTGTACCGGTAATATCGCGTAGGTTTTTGATAAATATGTGGCTAACTATGCAACGTATTTGTGAGTGGGCCCGTACAAGTCCCTCTGAGAGGAAAATTATAGAGAGGGAGAAAATATTCTGAGCGTAGGTGTGCGGTTTTAATAGTTCACATCTCACCACCAGATGTCATAGCGCCCGATGTTGGAAGCCAATGCAAAACAAGAAAATTTATATTAAGATTTTTTTCCTAATACAAGTAATACAGATTTATGTTTATTTCTATCAATGCAAATTTACTTAGATCTCGGTTTAACTCTTGCTTTTTATTTTTTTTTAACTCTTAGTACTGGAAACAGGTAAAAGAGTAAGTTAAATCAAAATTGAAGTTAATCTATATTGATAGAAATAGCAATAAATCTGCGTTCCTTGTATTATTATTAAAACAAAAAATACTGTCAATAAAATTTTTAATATAAATTTTCTTGTGTTGTATTATAGAATAAGAAGGAAACAGATCTTTGGCTCGGAGTAACAGCATTAGGATTGAATATTTATGAAAAGGAGAATAAACTGGCACCGAAGACTACATTTACATGGTCGGAAATTCGTCATATTAGTTTTGATGACAAGAAGTTCATAATTAAGCCTGTGGAGAAAACATCGCCGAACTTTATGTTCTTCTCGCAGAAAACTCGCATGAACAAACTGGTAAAGAAACAGTCAGATGTTGGCAGCTGGGTGAGGGGCTTGATTGCTTTAAAGTTGAACGAACATAATAGTGACACAGCTGCTCATGTATTATTTGTTAAGATCCTAGACTTGTGTATTGGCAATCACGATCTATTTATGAGGAGGCGCAAACCGGACTCCATGGAAGTTCAACAAATGAAAGCACAAGCCAAGGAAGAAAAATCCAGGCAAGTAAACGTGTATGCTTTCATAAAATAGTTTGTTTTTATCTTGTAAAAGTTCTGTGATTATATTCAGAATGTTTGATGAACTTATTAGCCATATTGTTTGATTTTGTAATTAATGTAAATTTATGTTGAATAAATGCCATATAGTTCGATATTTTTTATAAAACAGTTTTTATAAAACAGCAAATTGCACTTTCTAGGTTGCTAACTTAATTGTTACCAGAAAAATTAAATCACTTATTTTTAGGAATATAATAATTACAAATATATAAGAAAAAATTTTTTAACAATAGATCTAATCCATACTAATTTAATGTACTTTTTTTTCTTTCCTTACAGCGATTTGCGACATCATTTGCTTGTCAAAATTTAACATGTCTTAAAGGGTTAGATCAGTGTAACTCTTACTCTCTTGATGTTGATAGTTTTCTGATTTAATAACAATTGATTTGAAATAAAATAAATTTTATAAACTATAAACCTATGAGCAATTACTTGATAATTGCTTAATAGAAAAGTTTATAAAATTGACAACGTCTGCCCATAAAAGGCAGCATTGTATGAAAACGAAATTCTTTTAGAAGCTTTTATAGATTGACTGCTTTACCATAAGAATACTCTACAAAAATAATCATAACTTCATTAATCTTAAAATTTTTAACATTGTAAAATTTTGAACATATAAAGCACAGATCCTTAAAAATTCAGGATAAACTTCCGAAAAGCCCATACCTCCGATCGGTCTGAAATTTTGTATACTATTATATTTTGATATACTAATTATGAATATGTCAATGAAAATTGGCGCAAAGGTCATTTTCTAGGTAAAAATTAAAAAAATGACCTTATCACTTACAATTAGCTTTCAATGATGAACATATCTAACATATCAAAGTACATGCGTGGGCAGGGGGGGCTTCGCCCCCCCCCCCCCCGCACCCCCCCATTGTGTAAGTAAACCTAGGGGTGGGGGGGGGTCTTCGCTTCCCCGCACCCCCCCATGCACGTAGTTTGGTCGTGGTTGGTTAGGATGACACTCTTTACAAGTTGCAAAACTGTTTAAAGCGTGGTTAGAATGACACTCTTTACGAATTACAAAACTGTTTAAAGCGCGCCATCTTACCTATGTAGTTTGGTCGTGGTTGGTTAGATAAATAAAAAATATGCAAAAAATTTTTTTTTAATTTTTACCTAGAAAATGACCTTTGCGCCAATTTTCATTGACATATTCATAATTAGTATATCAAAATATAATAGTATACAAAATTTCAGACCGATCGGAGGTATGGGCTTTTCGGAAGTACAGCCAAAATTCATATTCTTTACAAAAGAAAATGGACTTTTTCAATCTTTTATACTGATTTGACTCTTACAATTAATCTTGTATCATATATAGTATTTGAATGTTATTATTAATATACGAGAGTTAAGAGGCTTTGAAAAGTCTATAGCATTATATACCTACATCGTGAATTAAGTGATGATTTTTGTTTCTAATTTGAGCATTGAAAAGAACTTTTTAAAACGCAATTTTTATAATTTTGCTCATTTAATCACAATAATTCTAACAAAATACTTTCTTTTTCTTTCTTTTTTTCAGTTTCTTTTTCTTTGTCGGCAATTTTAAGAGGTGACAATTTTAGATATATTTTATATACGCACATATGTGTATACAGGGGATCGATTATGTATCTTTTCCCCTAGGATGGAACGTGAAAAGTGAAAAGTTCATCTCTTTCTATTCAACACCAATAGAAAGAGATAGTTACATGAAACTTTTCACTTTTCACATTTCCGCTCTAGGGAAAAAGTTACATGATCGCTACCCAGGATAATAACATAATATGTGAAGCTTACTTTTCAAAGATGGGTTCAGCATTCTAAAAAACAATAGAAAAAGTTTATATGAACTAACTTTATTTTGGAGTTTAGCAAATTTTCTTTTCTCACGGTTTCGTGTCTTTTCTAAAAGCTCTTATTTGTATACCTTCACTTCATAGGCTACGTTTACATCCAGCGACCTGATCGCGGCCTGACCTATATTGTGACCCAAAGTAGGTCTAGTCATCATTCGTTTACACCGAAAGAGACCTAAAAATTGACGGGATCGTATTTGGGATCGCCCTGAATTGCAGCGAATCCGAACAAGCAAATGAAGCTTTTAGGACGCGTCGCGCGTGATCGCGCGTTTACATCGCAAATGGCTACGTTTACACCCTGAATTTAGGCCGCGGCCTATAGCTCAAATTCGACCTAAATTATTTAGGCCGCCTGCTGTAAACACTTGATAGGCGACCGGACCCGGCTTCAGGTCAGGCCGCGTATTTTAGTGACCTGACCTGAAATAGGCCGTTATCATTTGCGATGTAAACGCGCGATCGCGCGCGACGCGTCCTAAAAGCTTTATTTGCTTGTTCGGATTCGCTACAATTCAGGGCGATCCCAAATATGATCCCGTCAATTTTTAGGTTTCTTTCGGTGTAAACGAATGATGACTAGACCTAATTCGGGTCACAATATAGGTCAGGCCGCGATAAGGTCGCTGGGTGTAAACGTAGCCATAGATAACGGCCTATTTTAGGTCTGGTCGCCTATCGTGTTTACAGCAGGCGGCCTAAATAATTTAGGTCGAATTTGAGGTATAAGCCGCGGCCTAAATTCAGGGTGTAAACGTAGCCATAGAGGAGGTGCTCAAAATGACTGCCTTACATCTCAATACAAACATAAATATTTTACAGAATAATAAAAAAAATCATATATAAGATATCCAATTTTTTTATTATGTTCCGCTCGTAAAAAAGCCGTGTAAGAAAATTTATTGTTGACATTTTTCCACAATGCTGATTGGTTCTCTCATTGCGCTGACTTCGTGAGCATCTGTCATCGCATATTTTGACAGTTTTATGTGTCAAGGGTTAATAGTGTAATAGGCTACGGTCAACGTGATGCTACAAATACTTCGAAGCATTCCTCTTCTCTTTTCTTTCAATGAAGAAAGAAGGAGAAGAAGAAACGCTCCAAAGCATTTGTAGCGTCACGTTGACCGTAGCCATAGTAATAGTATAAATAGCGCGCGCGAAGCGCGCGTCTGTGATGTTTAGTATTTATAAATAATCGAAGAGAATTAAATACGCTAGCGTTCAGTTTATATCAAATAAATTGTTGGAATACAAAACTCGGAAACAAGGTCGAATTAAACATATATTTATAATTTTTTTGTTTTGTTAGTACTGAAAAACCAGCTTGGAGTAGAGTTCCGAAAACGGTCTACATCTGATTTCGATGAAACTTTGTAAGAAGCTTTATTTCGGATTAAGATGAAAGCCTTGAAAGGGAATTTTGGCGACTCCTATGACAAAGCTGTTTTTTTAAGATAAAATGATAAAAAGTATAGGAAGATTTTAACAATTCTACAGGATGTTGTAAATTGTTATGAATCACCATTATATATTATAAACACTTCTCCCCACTTTACTTTAACGTGATCTTTCTGTTCAAATCAACAATCATATTTTAGGAGTTTTCATGTTGATTCAAAAGGTTGAATTCAAAGATTGAAAACATGTTCCACATGGGTTTCCAACTTTTCACGTGAAGTGAGGTTCACCCCACCGCACTCCTTACTTATAGAGCAAAACGATTTATCATTGTACACTTCGGATTTTTAACTTTTCACGCGAAGCGAGGTTCACCCCACTCCACCCTACTCCTGCTTATAGGGCGAACCGAGGTCTGTCATTGTATGTACGATTGTACGACTCCGGTTTTCAACTTTCCACGCGAAGCGAGGTCCACACTACACTTCCATATGCAGCGGGACAAAACAAGGTCCAACCTAATACAATTCTAAATAGGTTTCAACTTAACACATGAATCGAGGTCCACCTCTACCCATACCTGTCGCAAGGGGAAAGACGGTGGTCCCTCCCCCGTCTACATGTGTACTGCCTATATACATATATCAGCAAATTACTTCCCTTGGCACTGACACAAACTGATATATTTCTTAAACTTTTTTGTTAATAACAAATAACGAACGACGACTAAAACTTTTAGAAGGTTGCTCAGGAGAGTACTCTTTATAATATATGTCAAGATCAAGGTCGCAGGAGGTTAAACTAAATAATTATCGAACTTATCATTCTTTTTACTATTTTATCTTTAAAAATGGCTTTCTTGTAGGAGTCGCCAAAATTCGCATTAAAGGCTTTCATTTTAACTCTAAATGAAGCTTTTTACAAAGTTTTATCGAAATCGGAGGTAGACCGTTTTCGGAACTTTATCCTCCTTCGTCCTGTTAAAGTGGGCCCCATATATTAATTAAATTACTCTATATACATACAATCAGTAAATATCTCTTTTTATTTTTATACATTTTATAAGAGACAATATTTTTATAAATTTTATAAGAGACCATAGTTTAAGAAAATAGAACTTGCAAAATCTATAGATGTTTGCTTAAATAAGATATATAAAATAGAAAAGAAATACACGAGGTCTGTTCAAAAGATATCTGGACTTATTTTGAATTAAACAGTCACCCAGGAATACAGCCTCTCAAGCAAGATCTGACATGTTTCGACTTGGTCATAATTGATCCTCTTAATACTTTATTATATTTGATCTCACTCAAAATGACTAAGAAAATAGAACGATAAGAATGAATTAAATTTTGTCTAAAACTAGAAAGAAATATGTCATAGTAGCATATGATATGATTAAAGTAGCTTTTTGACATGGATTTTATAAGATCAAATTTTTTAATAATGTAATTACTTTAAAGGATGAATATCTATAGAAAGCGATATTTATTCTGAATGATAAAATAATCGATAAAGTGCGTTATTAGATAAAATGTAGAAGATTAACAATATTGAGATCTGCTCAAAGATGTAAAAAATTTGATTGATTCCTATCATGCAAAATTATGACTGAAAATTGGGACATGAATGATAGTGAAGTTTGTCTCTTAACAGCCAAACAGATACAGAACTCGTTATCAGTAATCAAAACATTTACTCGCGATAAAACATGAATTTACGATTATAAATCTTTATTCCTACAATAAAGAAAATTTGAAATAAGTTTGAAATAAAATATAAATGTTACTCACATATAGTCTAAGAGCTGACGACACTTTTGGCCAAGTGATTTTGTAAAATACGATTTTCCGTTTTAACCTGCGTGGACGACTCTCCTTCGATAATCCGAACACCTAGTTGGCCGTACCTGGGGGGTTTAGAAGTACGCAGGTGAGAAAAAAAAACAGATTTTCAAGTCATAATATAAGTCTTAATTTTTATCGGATATTGATAATTGATCACTCAGGAATATGCAAATAAATTGCCAGTTCGATTGCTCGGGGGAATTAGTCGCCAGGCTTAATTATAAATAATTAAAAATAATTATTTTCAAGTCATACTATAAAAGCTGGGTTTTTTTTACTTACAAGTATAGTACTAACACATACCACCCAAAAAAAGCCAAATGAAAATTTTGGTGGCAACATCTCTAAAAAAATTATTGAAAATGCACAAAGCCGGCGGAGGGGTCTGACGATGGCCGCAAAAAGTTATTTCGACATTTCGAATAATAACCATCAGTTTCATTTGGAATAGCAGGAAGAACCACATCTCGATATTTTAGCCCATATGTAATTCTTGACTTCAAAACAATTCGACACTTCAACAATGTTTCTTCAGAAAAGAAGACAATTGGAGCACCACCACTATCTTCACAAATAACGCAACTGCATTTTCAATAATTTTTTTAGAGATGTTGCCACCAAAATTTTCATTTGGCTTTTTTTGGGTGGTATGTGCTAGTACTATACTTGTTAGTAAAAAAAAACCCAGCTTTTATAGTATGACTTGAAAATAATTATTTTTAATTATTTATCATTAAGCCTGGCGACTAATTCCCCCGAGCAATCAAACTGGCAATTTATTTGCATGTTCCTGAGTGATCAATTATCAATATCCGATAAAAATTAAGACTTATATTATGACTTGAAAATCTGTTTTTTTTTTTTTTTTTTTTTCTTACCTGCGTACTTCTAAACCCCCCAGGTACGGCCAGCCAGGTGTTCGGATTATCGAAGGAGAGTCGTCCACGCAGGTTAAAACGGAAAATCGTATTTTACAAAATCACTTGGCCAAAAGTGTCGTCAGCTCTCCGACTAATAATTTGTTCGGTCAAGATAGTATCGTGCTTTATGAGTTTACTCCAGAAAAAAGCAAACAGTTAACAAAAAACTTGATTAATTTTATCTAGCACATCGGAAGTGACCAGAAAAATAATCATGAAGCATGATTAGTAATTTCATTACAATAACATTTGTCGTAATCTGCAGAATGTTTCCGTGGAATCTCACAAATACAACAATCTCCATGTTCTAACTATGCATCGTTCTTCATTAAATAAAATTGAATTGAAAATTTAATTTGAAATGATGAAAAAAGAGTGGAAAGAGATTGATTATAGAAAATGTATATCAGTATCAGAAATGGTCTGTAATCTTTTATAGAAAGATGCATCTCACTGGCCTTCACAAGACCTTTATTTTTAAGATTAAAATGAAAATTATGATATTCCAATGCGAGACATTTATCTCAACAATCAAACGCGACTTGCAATTAATCCAAAAGTAACTGATTCAGGCACATCCATCCTGATTCCTGATGTTTTCCAAGGTTAAGATTGTTAGTGAAGTATAACTTTTTGAAAATAATTACATGATACTCTTTCATAAACTTCTTAAACAATTAAAAAAAATCATTTTATGAATAAATACATCAAATCGCAATGGAATTTCTTTGAGCGGAATTAGTCCACCGTGTGGTAAGTTTACTGTTGTAAGTATTACAATCAAAGTCTGGATACTTTTTGAACAGTCCGCTATATATTATCGAATATACAAGGAAATAAAATGTGCGTTATCTAATCTGATAACTAATCTCAAATTGTATCTCTATCAAATATTCGATCATCTAAGTCTCTTTTAAAAACGTGTCTATAACTTTGCATCTAGGAGGCAGATTGAAAGAAATAAATTAGCACGAGAAAAACAATTAAGAGAAGCGGCAGAAAGGGAAAAGGCTGCGATGGAACAGCGACTTCTACAATATCAGGAGGAAATACGATTGGCGAATGAAGCTCTTGTAAGATATAAATAGAAAATTAAATAATAAAACAGAAATATAAATATAAATTAATTTATATATATAGAATGTTTATATTATGTATCTATCTTATAATTTTACGTTATACAGAGAAGATCTGAAGAGACAGCAGATCTTTTAGCTGAGAAAAGCCGCGTAGCAGAAGAAGAAGCAATGCTTTTAAGTCAGAAAGCGTCAGAAGCTGAACAAGAGATTACGCGTATACGGCTGAACAACATGAAGACTGAAGAAGAAAAGGTCCATTTAGAACGGAAGACTAGAGAGGCTGAATTATTAACGGAAAGACTGGTTCAAGAATCGGAACGTAGAGCTGCTGAAGCAGAAAAGTTGAAGGATGAATTGTTGCGCGCAAGAATCGCTGAGAAAGAAGCTAAAGAAAAGTTATTAGAGTTCCTGAGTAGAAATGCCTACACTGCTACCATAACCGTAAGTATTTAATCATAAACAGTGCAATTAGAAAAATGTATATAATATACATATATAATATTTATATAATATATTATATTTATAATTGTTATATGCAACATTATATATATAAAAGAATTTATAAATTATTTGTTTAACTTATCAACAGCCTGTGCCAAATCTATTTCCCTCTACGCAAGTGCTTCCATCGGACCTACAAGCAGATCTTCAGACCTTGCAACTAGACGCAGAACCTTTACCACCTGACTTAACATCCTATGATCTAATTGGCGATGGAGATGTCGATCAACTTTCGTTAGAGATTGAAAGAGAAAGGAGTGATTATTTGGAGAAGAGTAAACATTTGCAAGAACAACTGCGAGAATTACGTTCCGAAATTGAAGGTCTGAAAGTCGGTGAAAAGCAATGCGAATTAGATCAGTTGCACGAGGAACAAGTTCGACTCGGCGAGAATAAATACAGCACGCTGAAAAAAGTCAAGTCCGGATCCACTAAAGCTAGAGTCGCCTTTTTTGAGGAGTTGTAATTCTTGAGAAACTAGTGTTAACAAACGCGTATTAATAGGATATTAGTAAGGTTCAATTAGAGCAAAAAATTAAGACAACCATGTGTACACGTTCTTTTTTTCGCTCTCTTTCACTCACACACACACACACACACACACACAGAGAGAGAGAGAGAGAGAGAGAGAGAGAGAGAGGGGGGGGGGGGAGGTATCCACATATTATAGAATACTCAAGTGTGATACATTACAGAGTATTCCATTTCTCGATTAGATTTTCTAATGAATTTGGAACTTTTTTATAAACTTTCCGAGGAAGTTCTACGTAGATATTAAATATATAAAATTTTATTATAGATAATAAAACATTCTAGTGTAAACATATGAGTCAAAAAAGTTATCTGAAAACTGAATCAGAGACCGAAATCTGAGATTTTACTCCCTGGGAAACTATTCTTGAACTATTCCTGAACTATTTGTACACTGATATTCCATCTCTTTAATGATGCTGCACTTATACTAATTTTGTCAATTTTAAATGTTCTTTATAGTAACAAATTTCTCATTTTCAATGATAATAGTTTGGGAATGGAATATTCTGTATATACAAAATATGTACATTTTACGCTGTTATTAAAACAATATAAATCTGCATACATATAAATATTCAATTAATTCGCATATGTGAATGTATTACATGTTCGCAAACAAATCAAAATAAATCTGCTATTTTCATATTTCAATATATATACGTGTACATACATTTATTTTAATATATGCTATTTTCTGAAAGAAATTCCAATACATCTCAATATCTACTACCTATTTATACATATATTTTGTGCATACTTAAATATATAACTATATATAACAATAAATTGTAATATGCAACATTAAAAACGGTTATATTTTTGTAAGAGCATAGCAATTAACTTTTTTATTGTTATAAAAGTTTGTCTATAGGAATTAATTAAACGAATTGTAATGTTCGATGACAGCTAAGGCCCGGTCTACAATAGATGTTGTAAGTCGCAAGTCGTAAGAATTGGCCAACTACAGTTCATTATTCTTCGACCGCAAGGAGAATAATGGACTGTGATTGGTCAATTCTTACGACTTACGACTTACAACACCCATTGTAGACCGGCTCTAATGGCCAGTCTACAATAATGAGTCGTTAGTCGTTAGTCAGATGTCGGAAGAGAGTCGGAAAAAGTCATAAACGTATCGTAAGGCGATCGGAAGTCTGTAATCGGCGATCGTAAGCGATTGGCCAAATGCCATCTCTTACGATCACCGATTACAGACTTCCCACTGCCTTACGATACGCTTATGACTATTTCTTCCGACATCTGACTAACGACTAACGACTCATTGTAGACTGGCCATAACACTCAAATTTGGGTGTTAACCATCAAAGTTGAGTGTATTTTTTCATAAGGGAATATATAGAAAATAAATAGCTTTCCTTAAATGATATGTAATTCGTTTATAAAATGAATATAAATCCCGACTTCTTCTCTCGACACTTATTTTCTGAATTCTTTATATCTACATTTAATACATTATTCTATACACATATATTAAAAATTATAAATATTACAAATTACAGGTGCACAACATATCATTCTATATATAGGCGTATTAGATCATCTTCTTTGGCAGGATAATGGGTTACTGGACATCTCTTATTCATCCGTATTTCCGATAAAATACATTGATAGCAGAACACGTAACTATAAAAAAATGGCATAGAATTAATTTCGTATTTTATTTAAAAATAAAATGGTTAAAAAGTACTTTATTGGATATTGTCTACTTACCCAGATACCATAAGCACGGTATGTATACGATGAGGCTTACAGCAGAGCGGACAAATTCCTTTATACTGCTGCGCTACGTTTGGCACCTATAAAAACAAAAAGATTGTATATAGTTCAGTAATTTAAATTGTTTCTCTAATTTTACATAACACAATTATTACGCCAATTTATTCAATATATTTATTTTTACTTTTGGTGGTGGTGGAGCTGGAAGACTCATAATATCCATGTCATAATTTTCTTGGCTCCACCAAGAAAGAAATTGTAAGAAGAAAGCTCCCAATTCAAGAGATCCAGTAACGATTCTTTGAAATATATTCCATCCATCACCAAAGGTGAATGAATTGTATTTTATCTTTCTCAATAATTCGGCGATAGTAAGAGTGGATTGCGGATCGGCATATGTCAGTGTAATAGACAGTGGCCTCAGTAAGGGTGATGGATACATTGATTTCTCAGATATATAAAGTATGTAATTATATAGCACGAGAGTTTCGTATATTATAAAGAGAATTGAATGTCCTTTAACAACACATTTACGGAAAAACTTCTGTCTCCTCTGTAACCAATATTTAATATATTAATAAGTTACTGCAACAGAATATATAGTTAAAAATAACGGTTGTTCTTGAACTTGCCCCTCTTGATATATAACCGTCTGCTTCTTGAAACTTATATCTTGTACTGAGTTGCGCAAGCTTATTCTTTAAATACGGAAATGTGACAATTAATATTAACGATAGTATTTGTTGTTTATATGATAATTTTTCCTTCAACGTAGAATTAACTACTGTGACACGCTTCAAACCGTAAAATGTTTCAGAAAATGACGCAGCTGAAAATAATAATATGATAAATATCCTTTTTTTTTCAAGAAAAATATATCAATAAATTATATAACAGTATTAAAATATGTCATATATTAGAAAGACACTTACAATATCTCTTTAGGTAATATCGTTGAAGAAGCACATTAAAAATTAAATAACCTTCATCTGTCCATTGAAGAATATGCCCATATCTTTCAAGATTAAAAGAGACAAGAAACTAAAATTATCAAAAAGATTTACATGTGATTTAAAAATTCAAAATATAATATAAATATGGATTTATACATAAAGTAAGACAATCAACAATCTTTTTAATGTGTAGTGGGTTGACTACTTATAAATTTTACAAATATATGGAATACATTTTCTAAAAAATCTTTAATAACAAAAAATATATCTTTTATTGTATTTTAAACATGGCGTTACAAGAAATATCTTAATATCTTAAATAACACAATATACCGAAAAAATCTTTTTAAAAGCTGGCTCAAGAGTAGACGCAAGTGATTCCTGTGCAATAATTTCAAAGATAGAAGGCCTGATGTACGTGGTTCCAGTCAAATGAGCACCTTTCTCTGCCATAGTCTGTTTACATAAAAATGTATTATTATGTATATATTAATTTTATACAATATATTATATATATAATATATAGTATATATAATATATTAATCTATTCTTAGAATTAACCTGTATCAATGTTTATCAAATATTTATCGCATTCTTTCCGCTGTACGAGGTACATTATCGTAAATCTTGAATATAACGGCCGCCCCCACCGATTTCTTTGAAATTTTATTGAAATTTGATATATTTTGGGTTGTAAAAAAAATTCTGAGAAGGAAAATCGTCGCTCATGTTCCGTTTTATGTACCTACATTATTTGTTAATAATCTCACCGTTTTGTGCAGAGCAAACTGTTCTCGAGGTTAATATAAAATTTCTATTTATCATGTTTGTCATGCTTTCGTAATGGCTACAAAGTCCGCAATAGCTATACTAGTAGAGTCCTATATTATAGGACTCTAATATACAGGCCCGTTTCACCAACGTGATTTTTATAGCGAATTCGGGCGCTTGCACTAGTGCACACTGAGTGCGCACTAAGGCTTGTTCTTAATCAATTGTTATATTTACAGATCATCTTAAATACTTCTTAGTCTGTAAAATTATTTGTACAGCATCCATATAAATATTACAGATTGTTTTATTGGCTAAAAAGTTTTTAAATGTGTATTTAAATGACTTTAAATATAAGAATAGATTATTATAAACAAGTCTTAGTGCGCACTCAGTGTGCACTAGTGCAAGCGCCCGAATTCGCTATAATCTAATCGGTCGATTAAACTCACTCTTTGTCTCTTTCTAAAGGGACAGTTAGAAAGAGATGAAGAGTGAATTTAATCGACCGATTAGATTAAATCACGTTGGTGAAACCGGGAGTGCTTTCCAGTTAACCTGATGGGGTAGCGATCAGCCGATCATGTAACTTTTTCCCTAGAGCGGAAATGTGAAAAGTGAAAAGTTTCATGTAAGATGTAACTATCTCTTTCTATTGGTGTTGAATAGAAAGAGATTAAGTTTTCACTTTTCACGTTCCATCCTAGGGGAAAAGATACATGATCAATCCCCTGAGGATGATCCTACTCACCTCTATGAAGTTGGCCGGACAACTTCAACGTATCGAACTTTCCTTAGGTCTGTTCTTTGCAACTGAACTGGCTGCACTAGTTCAGAGTTTATCTTTTTTACATTACATTGGAAGGAAAAGGATGAACTCTGAACTAGTGCAGCTAGTTCAGCTGTAAAGAACAGACCAATTAATTGCATTCGTTTGGTGGTCGTTTGGTGGTCTTTGGTAGTCTAGTCCGATCGTTTGGTGGTTAGGCGTTTTCCTGTAAAATAAAAAATAAATATCCGGTGTGAAGTTAGCCGGACAATTTTTATTTTTCGACCAATTTAACTTTATTATAGCTCATTCGACGCGGAATCGTTTGGTGGTCACGAATATCGTTATTAAAACGTTTGGTGGTCAATCGTTTTCCTAAAAAATAGAAAAAACCGTACGCTCACGCCATTGGTCGCATGAAAACGTGACATAAGCTTGGTAATTTGATGGATAAATATTATTTATCAATCAAATTGACTTTTACTACGTTTACGCGGCGAGGCTATGCGTTTACGCGATGTAGTAACTTACGATAATTCACCTAAATTATCATAACTTACGATAATTCACTCCGCGTAAACAGAGGTGTCTAGCCGTGACTTAAAGTACGATAATAGCAGTAACTTACTCAAATTAGCTAATACTTTCCTTGCTAAAGCGGGGAGCACACACTTCTGCACAACGCATAATACGTAAGCATAAGAAAGTTGATTGGTCCATACACATGTGCATAAGGAAATAGACCAATCAGTTTTCTTATGCTTACGCATTATGCGTTGTGCAGAAGTGTGTGCTCCCCGCTTAATACCTCGCGTAAACGGCGAATTTGATTAAGGGTCACTTCGACCAACGCCGATTAATTTTAATCGACGATTAACTCAATCAGCAGTGTCGCCAATAGCAAGAAACTCTGTCAAACAAACTCTGCTATAAAGAAATCTTGTGGCGGGCTCTCTCCTTTTGTGACTAGAGTGTTCATTTATAGTACCAGATCTGTATTATTAAATGATTGGAGTACTTTCATGTGAAAGAACAAACGAAAAAACGGACTTCTTTTAGTGGAGCATTCTGTGTGCACGTGACTTCCCACACAGCATAATGATATCATTCGAATGTTCTGTACTCGTACTGCAGATACGTACCGTATATAATATACTTCAAACATGTCTATAACATCTCTAGTAGTATATTATTTCTCATAAATTCTCAGGACGTACTTATAATATCTCACAGTACTGCATTATTTTTCGTAAATTCTCAGGATGTACTTGTAATATCTCACAGTATAGTATATTATTTTTCATAAATTCTCGTATACTACTCAGAATATATAAATTAATATGGATCAGAAGATAAAGTCCGCTCGCGGCGTGTTGCTTTCACCGACGACGCTGAATCGGCTTGTAATACTACGTTTACGCGAGCGTTACTTCTGTAGTAACTTATGATAATTCACCCGTTTACGCGGAGTAAATTATCGTAAGTTACTACAAAATCCCGTTTACGCGAAGGAAAATCCCGTTTACGCGAAGGAATTATCGTAAGTTACTACAGAAGTAACGCTTGCCGTAAACGTAGTATAAGGCTGGAGTCCCATGGCATGTATTTTCCGCGTAACGCGTAACCGCGTAACCAATCAAAAGCGCGAATATGCATAACTGAAAATGTGAAACGCTTCTAATTGGTTACGCGGTTACGCGTTACGCGGCAAATACATGCCATGGGACTCCAGCCTAAAGCGGGGAGCACACGCTTCTGCACAACGCATAATGCGTAAGCATAAGAAAATTGATTGGTCCGTACACATGTGCATAAGGAAATAGACCAATCAATTTTCTTATGCTTACGCATTATGCGTTGTGCAGAAGTGTGTGCTCCCCGCTTAAGTCCGAAAGCGCCGTTTTGCCCGCTGCCTGCGCGCCTGGTGGGGACACGTACACAGCTGACGGAGCCGTGTATGTGTGAACCGAGTGTTAGTGCGCGACCTTGTCCGAGGACATTGGCCATTACTACTGATTACTACGCATGAAGCTGAGTAGCGGACATTTTGTATCTTGGTACGAGACAGGAAGGAAGGAAGATAAGCAGCCTTCGTATACATTGTTGGCTACTCTCATACGTTCTACGTTCTAGGTTCTAACGATAAACGTGGTGGCGACCGTAATTTCAACTCAAAGTGAGTTTATTTCGTTCTCAGACCTAAAGTTCGGTCACAAGGTTAAGTTAGGTTAGGTTAGGTTATGTTAGGAACCTATATCAAACAATGAGATAAAAGATACATTAAATAAATAAAAAAATACATTTTGAAAAATTTTAGTCATTTAAAAGCGTAAGCGTAAGTGTAGCGAACGTAAGCAATTTAAATTTTGCTATTTTTTTTCTTTGGTGCACGTGAACGTGTGTATGCCGTATGTTCTTCTACCGTGTGAAACACAGTACCACGTGGTAGAACATGTTATAACGTGTATCGGAAAATGAGATAAAAGATACATTGAGTAAGATAAAAAATACATTTCAGAAAATCTTAAACCCATTGTACAATAACTGTAAGAATATGCGGTAAGACGTAAGCAGTAAAAGTTGACCAACTACAATCGATTATTCTTGAATTGTAAAAATCTTATTAGTCAATGACTAATTACTGATGCTTACGCGTGTTACATCTACTCTTACGACTATTGTAGAATGGAACTTTATCTTGTCATTTAGAAACTAAGCTTAAGTCTGGCGAATGTGAGCAATCTAAATAGTGTAATTTTTTTGTTCTTTTTTTTGTGCTCATGCACGTGTGTGCCACGTGGTAGTAGAAGAACACATCAGAGCTCCCGATATTTCAGATTTATAAAAGAACATTTTTCTACATTAACAAAATTAAACAATAACTGTTATTTTCTTTAAAATAATTATTTAATAATGATATTCAACACACACTAATAATGTCAGTACTTAGCAATGCGAATGGAAGCAAGATCAACTTATTGTTAGATTATACATATAATCTTAACGCTATAACTATAAATATATATGATATTATAATGCATTTTAGCACATGCTAAAAAAGAAAGGATTATTATTCTTCATCTTTTTTGTCTTCTTTTAGAGAAACAATATGACAACCCACAATAAATCTTCATATTGCGAGAGTTGTAGTCGATATCCCTATGTCGGCAGAGTATCCGTAGGAGAAGAGGATAGTGTTGACTTCATCTATCAATTTGTGAAGAAAAGATTTGTTGCCGTGGACCACGACAGTTTTAGCATATTCCATACTGCCCCTGACATAATTGGGCCACCCAAATTTCAAAATTACGGACAATTATTTCATTTACCAATTCCTTTTTTTAATTTCGCGGTACGTGTTTTTTCTGGTACTACCTATCTCTGTTAGTCCTGTACAAAGTAATCGCTATATATTATATGTTACAAGATTTTCTACTATTTGACAATTTTGATTTTCTAATATAGGGGACAAAGGATGGTACTGGTGTTTCAATATCTCCGTGGCAAAACGAAAATTTCATGAGATCCATTGCTGCCGTGAACCGAGGCGATTACTTTAACATGACGAGCGAAAGAAGATATATTGGTATGTAATATTTAAATCGATAAATAAGATATTGTTAAGGAAGATACGCTTTTGCTGAGAAGAGAGTAAATATAATAATATTTTCTATTTAAAGATATCGAGTTTCATGAAGCTGTATATCCAATCAGAGTTTGTATTTACGAGATATGTAATCCTGGAAGCGTAATTCAAATTTCGGCTCAAGATTCCAATAATCACTGGATTCAGTTGTGGGGTGATCGGTGGAGACCGTCTCAGATTGTACCCCCGAAATCAAGATTATTTTCTCCACCGTTATCGCATCCGTGTAACTTTAAAACCAAAATGCTCAAACTAGTATTTAAGGGCAGTTCGGAGGTCTTTTACACAAAGCTAGATGCTGTGATGCTCATCGGTACATCAGAATTGATCCTATCTAGAAATCCTAACAAGAGTTTAACTAATCTGTTCAAAGAAATTAATTGCATGTACTCTCCATACCATGACGATGTTCATAATTTAACAACAGATTCAGAAAGTGCACACTCAGATATAGTTTATCTGCAACAGAATTTTTCCAAATACTGTGTTATTTGTAAAAGGTATTATTATCATCGATACTAAATAACACAGCTCTACAAAAAAAATCGAAATTTTGTTTGCGGGGACCTGACCCACCTTACTATATGTAATCGAGCATGCTGAAACCGAATCCGGAGTCCAAATAACCCCATCACGTCCGGTTTTTTCGTAAATTTTTTTCGTGTGTTTGCCATGACGGTTGAACGCCGTTATCCAGGGTCTCTGCCGGATCACGGAATAACTCCGTTGCCCACCGTCAACCACGTGGAGGTGCCCTGGAATGCAAACACACGAAAAAAAAATGTTTTTTTTTTTTTGGAAACACTGATATCAGTGTTGAAAAAAAAACATTTTTTTTCGTGTGTTTGCATTCCAGGGCACCTCCACGTGGTTGACGGTGGGCAACGGAGTTATTCCGTGATCCGGCAGAGACCCTGGATAACGGCGTTCATGCCGTCATGGCAAACACACGAAAAAAATTTACGAAGAAACCGGACGTGATGGGGTTATTTGGACTCCGGATTCGGTTTCAGCATGCTCGATTACATATAGTAAGGTGGGTCAGGTCCCCGCAAACAAAATTTCGATTTTTTTTGTGGAGCTGTGTAATATTTGAATCCATTTTTTCTGTTAATAAAAATTAATTTAAAAATTAATTTGTTCCGATAATATTTGCAGCGACATAAGAGGGGTTTCTTATAAGAATAATTTGAAGCACAAATCTCGGGAGGTAATCCCTGGTTATGGGCAACCTCTTGATCAGAGATATCCGCGTCGTATTTTATTGAAAAGTAATTCGAATTGTGCCAAGAGAGTGAAACTCTCATTGGATGAATCCAAGGAGCTATCACGTTGCAGTTTATCTGCGCTTCCTGTAAAGTATTCTAAAAAGTTTATTTCTCATTACAATATTTATTACAATGACATTTCGTACTTTGAGTATTAAAGTATTTATTTCGTATTATATTAATTATATTTTATCTTTACAGAATGAAATACTACTAAAAATATTTAAATACTTAGATGTGGTAACATTATGCCGCATGAATGAAGTAAATAATAGGCGCTTTGATACTTTAACACGGGATCCTCTACTCTATACATGTTTGAACATGCGATATATTGGCTCTCGAAAGTATATGTGCAAATTATTTTATTATTTTACACCTAGATGTGAATATTTGCAACAATTAGATCTTACAGGATGCAACTTTGATGTTGATGATTTCGTAAACTTTCTTGATAATTGCGGCAGGCGTTTAACGCATTTAAGATTAAGTTACTTCAGGGACCTCATCGACTTAAATCCTGCCCTACTTAAAACTGTAAAGACATGCAAAAATTTGAAAGGTATATGCATATAGTATATGTATATAATTGTCAAGATTATTGGTAAATTGTATAACAATTTGTAATACAAATTTTTTTTAGGATTGGATCTATTTGATTCTGACATAAACGACGAAGGATTTTCGTATCTCGAGGGGCTAAATAATTTAGAACACTTAAATCTTTCTCTTACTGATGTAAGTACCGAACAACTTTGCAAAATACTGCAAAATAATCAACGGATGCGTCAGTTATCGGCAGACTGGATAAACGATGCAGTTCTAATAGAGTTGGGAAATTCGTGTCGTGACTTGGAAGTAATAGATTCACTAGACGCACGTGATCTTACATCTCAGAGTATTAATGCTCTCGCTAACTGTAAGAATTTACAAAAAGTGAACCTTTATCTGTAAGTGTGTGTGCTACATTTTCTTTTAAAATACACATTATTTTATTCTTTATTGAAATTTGTTTGCTTCTTTTGCGAGCATCTTGGAAAAGTTACATAAATTTTCTCTTTGCAATTAAAGTACTGTGCTAATTACATAATTTTTGTTACAGACGCGAATGCCCAGCTGATGAGAGCTTATTTAGATTACTTTCCTCTTATCAAAACTTGCAAGAAGTTTATTTGGACAATGCTGTCCTCACTGATCACCGGTTGGAATTACTAGCGCAGTGCAAAAACTTAAAAAAATTATATCTTTTTAACGCAAAACTTGATATATCTGATTGTTCCGTTATTTTGAAACAATGTCCTAAACTGCAGGAGTTTTATTTCAAGCTCTGTAGAATAAATCAATTGCAAGTTAATCAATTGCTTAATCAATGGAAGGAAAGATATCCGCACGTGTCCGTCTATACATTCGGCTGTACTCTGATAAATTAGGTTTAAAATATGTTAATGTTTAATAAAAACGAAATATTCACATTTATTTATAGTTTTGTTATTTTCGAACCGTTTTATCTTTCTTTTCTTTTTCATAATTTGAATTTTTTGGAAGATGGTGTCATTTCTTTGTTTGAAATAATTGTTTAGCGAAATGCTAGAAAAACTATATTAATAACATCGCTAGTAAATTCGTGATATTTTTTCCGCAACCATATGTTTCTTTCGTTTAGAAATAGATCTCCTGTGATACTTTTTCTAGCTACAGTTTCTAAAACAGCTTTCCGTAAAGTTTGTTGTAAAAATTTATTTTTGTACTGTTCTGAAATAAACTCATGAAAGCTACTATAAATATTGGCAGAATTTGTCCGCTGTTTCCTCTTGAAAATTACACTATAGGTAATCTTTATATATTTAATTTCAGAATCCATCGTTTCTCCATAAAATAAAAAATATGTACACTCTTAGAATAAAATAGCTCGAAGTATTCGAACCTTCCCACTATTACTACGTTTACGCGGCGAGGCTATGCGTTTACGCGATACATAATTTTCTACCGTTTACGCGTGCGTAGTATTCTGCGATACTTTTTGAGAGCCGTTTACGCATTCGCGAAGTATATAGTGTTCCTCTCCGGTCCGTAATACGATTTAGAGGTTATCAGTTCAAATTGTTGTCAAAACGGATTCGACAAGTAATATTGTGAGTATTATTCTCGACTTCTCGAAGAAATTTAGCCATGAAGTCACGTTTCGGTAATAATTCCATTGCAGATTGTGCTGCACTCTCCTTGCACTCTTGCACTTAATCAAATTCGCCGTTTACGCGAGGTATTAGCAAGGAAAGTATTAGCTAATTTGAGTAAGTTACTGCTATTATCGTACTTTAAGTCACGGCTAGACACCCCTGTTTACGCGGAGTGAATTATCGTAAGTTATGATAATTTAGGTGAATTATCGTAAGTTACTACATCGCGTAAACGCATAGCCTCGCTGCGTAAACGTAGTATTTGATAGAGCTCATTCGACGCGGAATCGTTTGGTGGTCACGAATATCGTCATTAAAACGTTTGGTGGTCAATCGTTTTCCTAAAAACTAGGAAAACGACCAATGGCGTAAGCATACGGTTCTTTCTAGTTTTTAGGAAACCGATTGACCATTAAGGCCCGGGCACATAGAAAAATTTAAGCAGTAAGGGTGCGGACACATGGACTGATATTTTCCGCGTAACGCGTATCGCGTAACCAATCAGAAGCGCAAATATGCGTAACCGAAAGTGCGACACGCTTCTAATTGGTTACGCGGTTACGCGTTACGCGGAAAATACATGCCATGTGACTTCAGCCTAAGGCTGCGGTCACATGGACTGATATTTTCCGCGTAACGCGTTTCGCGTAACCAATAAATTACGACGTTTGACATTTCTGTTGGAACATTCTAAAAGAATCAACGATATGATTGGTTACGCGATACGCGTTACGCGGAAAATATCAGTCCATGTGACCGCAGCCTAAGACGTTAGCAGTAAACAAATCAGCCAATCACAGTCAAGAACTTAAGGCACGGCCCTAAGCGGTAGCAAATCCATACTGTTGATTTCCTACTGCTTAAGTTTTACTGCTTAAGTTTTTTTATGTGCCAAGGCCTTTAAACGTTTTAATGACGATATTCGTGCAGCTGCGAACAGCTGCGGGCCCAACACTCTTGGTTTTGATTGGTGGCGCGGTCAGCCAATCAGCAAGCGAATCGCAGTTTACGCCTCTCTGATTGGCCACGTTCAGCAGACACAACTGTTGAGTTCGTCTTATCAACACTCTGCGTTGATTGGTTGGTTCTAAAAGTAAGAGCCAATCACGTTCGACTGCTACTCAGCGGCTTGGTCTGCTGAGCGCGCCCATTATTTAGGACTCTATTGCTATAGACCTGTTCTTTTCAGCTAAACTTCTGCACGGTTCATCTTTCCTCTTTTTCTTTTCATGTTGGAGAGAAAAAGATAACAGATGAACCGTGCAAGAAGTTCAGCTGAAAAGAACAGGCCTTATGTAGATAGAAGTTTGTGTCTATAACCTAAACGACGAGATTTGTGTAAACTTATCCATTATTCACGTTTAATAGTATCCGATATCAATATTTTATGCCTAAAAAGTAAGATGAAGTAAATGAGAGATTGATATTCATAATTTGATAATTTGCAGTATTCATCAAAGCCTATTCATCACGAATGTTAAATAATTACGTTCAATAATTATTACAGATGTAACGTGAGATTATTTATTTGAGGGTACTCGAAATCAATTACAAAAGCAATAGCTTTTATTTGAAGCAATAATATTTCTTGCCGTCGGTTTTTCACAATTCGTGAAAAAATATGTCTGGAAAAGGGAAGCAAAGTTCTAAGAAAGCTGTCGTTAAAATACGTGAATCTGGGAAAACCGCACAATCTTCAACGGCGAATTCTGATGTGAGCTCGGAGGTACCAGAGCCAACAACTTCTCAGTTTCTTCTAAAAACGGTTGACAACAGTCGAAATCTGCCGAGATACACCAGTATCTTAAAACGTACGGCAGATGAAGGCATTGGCATGGAGGATCTCGATACACTACAACTAGAACTCGAGACACTTTTGTCAGCGGTTGTTGTACGCCATCGCACACTTCATGATGAGATCGCTAGTTTATTTTCGGCGGAAGAGCGCAGAGACAGAAGATCGAAAAGCGGTAAGAGTCTGTCCCTACTTGACAAGAAAATACGTGAAGAAAAATTCAAGCCAAAGGAAATCAACACCAAGAGTCAGTCACCTTTGCACACAAAACTTTTCAAGCAGAAGACAGTAGGAAGTTCAGCCAGTCAAATAGTGCCAAACTTACATGAAATATCGAGGATTGAAGGATCTAAGTCTGATGTACCAAAGCTGCTTTTGCCGAAAAATGATACACCGAACAAGTTTTGGGCGTCAGTGGATCCCTATTGCACCGACATCATGCCTGATGATATTAAATTATTGGAGGAACTGATTGCTACACATGGGGACATAAGCGAATTCAAGAAGATTCCTTCTTTAGGCCGTCATTACAGCTTAATGTGGGCACATAACGATTTATTACAAGAGGAAGATGCAGCCAACCCAAACAGAGAGAAGAAGAAGAATCGTACAGATATGTCACACTTGATATCCAAAAGTGATAAAAAAGCTAATAGCATCGCAGGACCCCTTACTCAGAGACTGGTTTCTGCACTTCTAGAGGAGAATGTATATATCGCAAATAATAACATGGAGAACAAATTATTCCGAGATGGAGATCCGCCTGTCTTGAGAGATCTAACTATCCAGAATTCCATGAGCTTGGAATTACGAATGCATAAAGAACTGGTTGAGCAAGGTATCTTGGAACCTGATGCACAAAAAAAGAATCAAGAGGACGATGAAATTCTTGCAGAAATTAAAAGATGCCAACAAGAACTTTCTGCATTGTCTAATCATAATGTTACGCAGCTGAAGAGACTGTTAAATCTAGCCCAGGAGGAGAGCAAGCGGCAAGCATTAAAACGGAAAATTAGCGTTGCTGATAACGAAGTGATAGAACATTACAAGAAATTGACCTTGGCAAAACAGAGAAAAGTGCCATTAACAAGAAAGGATCATGAAAAAGCATGGGCATGTCTTCGAGAAAGGGAGAATCTCTTGGAACAATTAAATATTACCAAGTAATTTGAAGATGAGTTAAACTATGTAATGATTATGAAAAAATATTTGTTGTGATTTTTGACACTATAAATATATGATAGTATTATAAATCGTGAATTCCTTATATTAAGAAATATATAGGTTTAGTATGAAACAATCAGTGCGTAACTCCATGTACTACTATATATTATGATCAAAAGTAATTTGTGCAAGATGAATATAGAGTTTAGAATTCGATAATATTACTCATCCAAGTTGAGTGTATATTTTTTTGGCATGTATGTTGCACGATTAATTTTTATTTCTAATACCGAGAGAATTCCAACAATATTTTATTTCTAATACTGAGAGAAGTTCCAACAATTTGATATAAATATAAGAGATTCCTTTTCACTAAAAAGTTATGTTATCATCGAACTAATTTACATTATTTGTTTAAAGTTGTATAATTACTAAATAATACAAAAATTTTGATTTTTTAAAACAATATTTGCAGTTTTATCTTTTATTTAAAAGAGATATAGACTACGTTTACACGATCTGATTTACAATAGCATCGGTGTTATAACTTCGGCGTAAATTTGGCCGTGTAAACGTAGTCATATTAATTTTCATCGATATTCTCTCATTATCAATATCTTCTTCTAATGTAAATAAATTTTTATAGCATAGTTTATAGCATAATATAGAACTTATAAATAAAATATCAGTGTAAATGTTCGCATAAATATACATATTAAAAATTTATTTCTAAAATTTACGTACGTGTGTATATCAAATTTAAAGCTGCAAATAATATAAAAATTAAAGTAAATTATTTTTGTCTTAAACACGCACAAAACCCGACATAAAAAGAAACTGTTACTTATTTTATGTCACTTATGACTTTAATTCAACATACTCATTTTTTTTTGTTCACAATTCCTTAAAAATGATTTCTTTTGTTATTATGATACGAGGGTCGGTAATTACGAAAGTAATGCCTCCTAATTTTTTTTCTCAGAAAATTTTATACCTGGAACTTTGGTGTTTACATGAGTTTAATCTTACATCTTTATGGTGTACATTTATTATTTTTCCACATAACCATTTGTTTCTATACCCTTTTACCATCTATGAATAAGACGCAGTATACTCGTACGGTAAAAGTCTTTGCTTTTATTCTTGAGGGCTCGATCAACACTTTTCTTTAGCTCATCATCACTCATCTGTAGAATTTGACCTGACAAAAATCTGAATGTTTTTCTTCTTCATGACAACGCACGGTCCCACACCAGTCTGCGGATGAGGGAGGCAATTGCTAAACTGCAATAAACTGTTCTTCCTCATCCTTCTCATAGTCCGGATCTGGCGCCTCTTCGACCTATTGAAAGATACACTTTGTGGACACCAATTTTCAGACGACGATGAGCTAAAGAAAAGTGTTGATCGAGCCCTCAAGAATAAAAGCAAAGACTTTTACCGCACGAGCATACAGCGTCTTATTTAGATGGCAAAAGTGTATAGAAAGAGATGGTGATTATGTGGAAAAATAATAAATGTGCACCACAAAGATGTAAAATTAAACTAATGTAAACATCAAAGTTCCAGAAATAAAATTTTCTGAGAAAAAAATTACGAGGCATTACTTTTGTACCGACCCTCGTATAATGCATATATGCATATGAAATTAAAGCGGAGAACGACTTTTGCATAACGCGTAATGTGTAAGCATAAGAAAATTTGATTGGTCTATTTCCTTATGCATATGTATATAGACCAATCAATTTTCTTATGCTTACGCATTATGCGTTATGCAAAAGTCTGTGCTCCCCGCTTAACTAAGAAAAAAAGAGATTAAAGAAGAGATTAAATTAAGATTAATTTTATGTACCTGTTTTGTTGTATAATTGTAATTTAGAAAATGTAAGATTTAAAATGCCGTAATACAAAGCATTCTGATAGCATATTTATTAAATATCTGATATTTAATTTTTATAAGAATGTATTTGTAGATTCCGATAAAACAGAAAGTAATTTTAAAAAAGTACTTTAGTACTCAGAATTGAATTTTTTTAAAGCGTTGTAAGTGGTATGTATGTGCGCATACACGTTACTTAATTGTATACATATGTATTATTTAATAACTCTTTATTCTTTAATAACTCCGTTAAATAGGATATGGATTGTACGACTGTAATAAAAAAATATGTATTTAAAAATAGAATAAAATACTTTGTAATATACATGCGCACTATTCTCTTCTAATACTACTAAAAAGAACAGTTATTTCGTTTATGGTATCATAATTTACTTTTTTTTTTTTTCATTACTTTCATTTTTAAATATATTGAATTTTGTTCAAGAGATATTCGAGGTGAGCACTTAAAATGGTTCACCCTGTATATTTATGTCTTCGAACATGAACACGAAAGAAAAGGAAATAGCAAACAAGCAGGTAGAAAAGTCTATGATTTCACGACAAAGATGTTTATTCGGTATTACTGTACAGTTTTTCTTCTTTTCTCGTCAAGAATTACTTCCATAACGTGCGTACACGGCAGCACAACAATGAATTCTTTGGATGACAAAAAGATCAAAAAATGTACTACGTCACATAGGACACTCTAACAAAGTACATACGTGCGTGTATGCGGGTGACTGTGTCGCTTTCTTTTTTTGTAATTTTAACTTTCAATTTCTTATTCATTCGTTACAATGAAATCCATTATTTCATAACAATGTGAGTTATACGCTACATGAGACAGTAGGCCATGAAATAATTATAAACAAGCTGAAGGCTTAGACAGTCAGGACGGTCCGCACAATGACGTGTTCCAGTTTTAATCATTTCTTGTTCATTGTCGCGCCGTCGCGCCCTGCCAAACCATGAAAAATCCGAGCTTCTCTAATGATTTCATGGCATCCCGCGCAACCAGAGACAGTCGCCGCCTTTCCCACATAGAGCCAGACGACGCTGCCTTGGCAGTGACGCACTAAAAACTATATCAGCAGTATCTTATGCAGATATCGTAGCTTAGAAGGCGAATAGGAGTAGGAAAGCCATCATAAGACAAAATAGACCCATGGCCTCGGACAAGGCAAAGCCTAAGATGGCATACGAGAATAGTTGTTGCTTCAAGGAAGGATTCCTGGCGTAGCCAATGATCAGTGAACCGAATACGGATCCAATTCCAGCACCTGGAATAGCAATTCATCGACTATTACAAAACGGATACTGTCCCTTATATAAAGTAAACATTTTATTAAGAGTACCGGTGATTGTGCCAAATATATACTGTATATACAATTATATCATAATCTACACATATTTTACTTAATAAAATATCAGAACATAAATCGAATAGTTAAATGTTTTCTTAAGAATCACATGTAGAGGGTAAAATTGTATCTTGTAGTCAATATCACTTCCATGAGAAGGGATGTGTTCCAGGGAATTGGATTCAAAAGGCAAATAGTATAAGGAACGCTATCATCAAACAAAAGAGGCCCATTGCTTCAGATAACGCAAATCCAAGGATAGCGTAGTTGAAAACTTGCTGTTTCAGGGAGGGATTACGTGCGTAACCAATTATTAAGGATCCAAAAACCAAACCAATACCAACTCCTATAATACATAATTTCTTTAAATAACAAATTAAAATGTGATGACATACATAACTTAATAAATTTATATTTTATTAGTTCTACAAAACTTGTTTATGCTCCATTAAAAAAAAAACAATCTATAACATTTCTATAACAGCTTGATCATCCTAGTATAAATAGTAAAAATATATATAAAATAATAAATTCCAATATATTGCAAATCATAAAGGACCATATAAAATGTAACATTAACAATGATGTAATCAATTTTTAATCACGTCATTTGAAAGAGAATTATTTTAATTCTAGGATTCTTATAAACGCTTACAAGTAATCAAATCATGTTATTGAAAACATGTGTAGATGAAATTAGTAAAAAAAAAAGTAAATACAGAATTATATTACACAATGGAGATTTTTACAACCAATTCAAATTATTCACTAAATATGCGTCATTGATCTTTTTGTTGCGAATCCAGTAAGTGAGGAAATTCCACCGTGCACATTCTTGCGAGTCTGAACCCAGCACACATAAGTCAAATAATTTTTACTCTATATTCTTTAGTTTACGTTTAAAACTCTTTAGTTACATTTTAAAGTATTTTCTTCCAATCGTTTTTCCTTCTTTTAAATTTTGTATGCTAAACTATAAAATTTTTTATCACTGACATAGTCAGTGACGCGCAGGGAATAGATTAAATTAACAGATTTATTATTGTACAAATTCTATCATTACTATATGTTTTACTATCCAGTTTTTTATGCTGTCATTGCAAAATGTTCTTTTATAATTAATAAATATATACTTTTGCAGATACATACCAGATCCTGCTACCCCTACGGTAGCAGCACCAGCACCAATAAACTTCGCAGCGGAATCGATGTCACGACTGACTGTGGAAGTTTGGAAGCTACGCACAATAGGTGACTGCACCAAAGTATCATGTGAGTTAGATATTATCAATATCAATTTATTACTTTTGAATATACATACAAACATACATACATACATATATGTGTGTGTGTGTGTGTACATATATATATATATATATATATATATATATATATATATATATATATATATATATATATATATGTAATAAAATATGATTTTTTTTAAGTTTGTTTTATAATTTTATATTTAAATTTTTAGAAGCAACTACATGAAAAATATATTTTTTTTTAATACACAATGTAATCTTCACCTTTTAACCAATCCTACCAACTGATAATTAATATAGAATATGGTTAAAGTATTCAATGATTAAATGATTTATTAATAGTAAATTAAAATATTTTAACAGACTGTCTCGAGATACACATATCGCAAAATACCTAACAATTGTGACTTACAAAATATTCAAATACTATCAATTTTTTTCATAAATTGATATCTAATTTTACCTAATATTCAATTAAAGCGTTCACGCTTAATCACGATAATACATAATTATTGTGCAACTTTATTGATTGATTTTGACTGTTAAGACAAGCAATAGTGATCTATATTCTTTCTCGTTAATAATAAAATACAAAATTTCGAAATTACTAACATTACAAGGCTCAAAATTTTTATTTTAAATGGTGACACTGGTCACTTATGTAACCTTGATCTCAAAAAGTTATGCAATGTACAGGGAGAAAAAAGGGCACTCACCAAACTGACGGGCGTCTGAATTTGATTCTGCTGTAAGTACTGGCTATGGCTGATTGCAGCATTGCTCAACGGCCGCAGATAGGTCTTGGTGCCAGAGACCAGCTTTACCAGGGCAAAAAAATGTGCAAGTATGAGAAAAGATGCGCAAGCACAGCGGAGGTTATTATATAATACACGCACACGCAGAAACTCTCGTCGCCAGATCGCTTACAGCTGAAATCTTACTCCTCATTTTCTTTTTACTCACGGTGGATTTAGCGATGGGCGCAATGAATCGGCTGCAGGCGTACATGATGACGTTTGCTGTGATGCGGTGTCTCGCAGGACGCTACGCAAGGTACCTGGAAAACGAAAATACACGGTTACGGAAACCAGCAGCGCGACCTTCGTCGGGTGTCGTGAAGTTAGTCGCGGACGAGACGATCGCGCGCGCCGTACAATCGTGAACTTATCCGCGGAATATTACGTAACGCCTCCGCGCGGTTGTATAGCCAACAGATCGTGAGTGAGCGAGTTCTTTGAGTCGGGACTCGTCTCGGGCCAATCTTGGATCAGCTTCGGACAAACACGCGAATGCCATATGTCGATAAATCTTAGCGGCGACGGCGACGGCGACGACGATGAATGATGACAATTGCCGGGCGGCAAAACCGCACACGGCAAAAGATGGCCGCTCTCTCTTGGTCCATACAATTGACCGAAATAAAACACGACTGATCGAACGTACATCGGATTAACTAAATTTTTCCATAAATATCACGATAAAATGCACAAGACTCGAACTTTTTCTCTCACGAGTCACGCGACTCACCGCGTTAATAACGAATGGACCGCAGATCGTGAGGCGATTCTTACTCACTTGCCAGGTAGCAGGCGACCACACTTACCAAGAAGCAGTGTCGAAGAGACGATGAGAGACGAGTAGTCAGTAGATGGATCCGGCCCTTGGAATGTTAAGTCGAGTATGAGTGGAAGCGAGCGTGTGGAAATGCCTGCAGGAGGGGACCGACTAATCTCAACCGCGGCTACCGACGGAACGAACCGACTACCGACTTCCGTCTTCCGTGCGATGACCTATTCGCTGCTTCCGTGCGCACCCCGACCACGTTTATCGACCAACCGAATTCAACCGAGCGACCTCTCGTCCACCAGCGGATCGGTGCAACTGCAAGTTCCGAAGTGCGCTTCAGATATCGAACGGCGCATGATCGACTCTTATATTTCTGCCTTTAAAATCATGATTGCTTCTCGTAACATTAGAATTTGCGTCGCATCAAGAAAATAGAAGAAATACGGGTGAGTTTACGAGTCGTCCTTTAATCTCTCTTTTGACTCTACGTCCGTTGCGGTACAGCGTGAAGTCGTCAGTGCAGGGTAGCGATCATGTAACTTTTTCCCTAGAGCGGAAACGTGAAAAGTGAAAAGTTTCATGTAACTATCTCTCTCTATTGACGTTGAATAGAAAGAGATAAACTTTTCACTTTTCACGTTTCCGTCCTAATAGGGGAAAAGATACATGATCGATCCCCTGGAGCCCTATTCTCGAATCGTTTTCATGAAACTCGCATGCGAAATTCAATGCTTTTCAAATAGAAAGTCACACCCACAAGCTCCCAGCCAGCGACCTCTACAGTAATGAAACTTACGATACATGAAAAAAATCTGCTTAATTTGTTCCTTCATAATATGCATTTTTCATAATTTACTTTATTATACTTTTTTTATAAATAAATGATAAAGTTAATAACAATGTAAACGTTAATATAAGCGAAAATTATTAAAATTTGTAGATTCGCAAGGTACAGAAAGATTGCTCCCTTTTCGTTTGAATTTGCTCCACCTTTACAAACTAATTATCTACAGTATTTATTAAGAAAAACGTAAATAATTGCTTTATGCAGTTTGGGGGTTATCAAGAAATTGTGCGCATGCGCAGTATTTAGCGCCTGCGCAACAGAAATCGAGCGCGCCATTTTTTAAATTATTTATTTTTCTTTAATTTGCTTTATACAGTTTGCGAGATATCAAAATTATCAATCCATTAGAATTTGTACATTCTCGAGGCACAGACAAATTGCTCCATTCTTGTTTCAATTTGCTCCACCTTTGAAAACTAATTATCTACAGTATTTATTAAGAAAAAAATAAAAATTATCGTTTTATGCATTTTGCGGGATATCAATCATTAGAATTTGTACATTCTTAAGGCACAGACAAATTGCTCCATTCTTGTTTCAATTTGCTCCACCTTTAAAAACTAATTACCTACAGTATTTATGAAGGAAAACATAAATAATTCCATTATACATATTGCGGGATATCAAGAAATTGTGCGCATCCGCAAAAGTATTTAGCGCCTGCGCAACAGAAATCGAGAGCGCCATTTTTAAAATTTTCATTTTTCTTTAATTTGCTTTATGCATTTTGCGGGATATCAATCATTAGAATTTGTACATTCTCAAGGCACAGACAAAATTGCTCCATTCTTGTTTCAATTTGCTCCACCTTTAAAAACTAATTATCTACAGTATTTATTAAGAAATAAATAAAAATTATTGCTTTATGCGGGATATCAAGAAATTGTGCCCATGCGCAAAATTATTAGCTGCGTTCAGCAGAAGTCAGCGCTTAGTAAGCGCTTTGGGCTGATTGGATTAAATTTGTAGATCCAGAAGAATAGTCCTATCTCAATTAAGATGTAAAAAGGTTTGTTCGCATCGCATGCCCCACCATGCTCCTACTCACTCCAACGCACTCCAAAAACTCATCTGCTCCAATCGCAACCTTTTACTCGTGATCCAAGTGCTCTCTGGTGTATATTGGAGTATGCGACGCGAACAAACCTATGATTTCTTATTTTTGACGTCATGATTCAATATTGGCTGCAACGAAAAAACAAGAACTTAAAAGTCTATCCAAATAGATACATATGCAACATATGTGATAAATTATTGAATCATATATAATATCGAGAACAAAAGTACTATCTCTTCTAGTGTAATAGATTGAACTGCACTTGCATCGAACTTCTCCCTCTCTTCTAGTGGCCGATCAAGCGGCCAATTTGTGGAGGAGAAAGCGCGGCAAAACTTGTGGCGGAAAAAGCTCGATGCAAACGAGCGTTTGACTCACTACACTCGAAGACTCGAACTCACTTGAACCATATCACATTTCAGCTCTTCACTGTATGTACATATAAGATGCAACAATATGACATCCTTTCTTTCTTAATTTTATGCAGAATAATCGATGGAAATTATAAAATTATAATGTAAACTTATCTAAATTAATAACTATACAAAATTAAAGATTAAGTTTGATACATAACTTTATTGTAATTCTGTACATTTGTCTGTAGCAGGCATATCATTCTGTACTATTAGGTTTGTGTTGCAATAAATGTACGTCACGTTCAATTTCAAATTCAATAGCCTTCCTAGCATTGTACGATTGAAAGAAACGCTTGCCATGTTCGAAAGTTGCGATCATAATTGCACAGGCTGGGGCTACCTTCACCAAACGTGGCGTTAGTCCTGTGAATAAACCTTTTAATCCATTTTGATGATAGATTCTTTGTATTATAGTCCATGTAGTACTACTGCGAATAGGCTTATCTAAAAATTTATAATAAATTTTATATGATAAACTTTTATTTTAAGTGACATTAAATTCTGATATATACGAGGCGTGTCCGGAAAGTAAAGATACATCGCATGTAGGCCGATAGCGATATTTGTCATGCATATTATGACTAAACTGGTGTTGACCCTTCTGTTTTCTTCTCGCGTTTGTTAGATAGTGCTAAACAAAGTATTGTTCGAGTAACACGTCTTTGAAATAGTGGCACTGGTCTAGAATCCTGCCAAATGTGAGGTGCGTTCCGTTATACGTTTCCCCAACGCGAAAGGTGAGCGCTCAACGAAAGTTCACAAACAAATTGTCGCTGTTTATGAGCGCTGTTTATGACGGAACGCACGGGAACGTCTCGTTTGACCACGTTGCGATTGACCACAGCTACTCACAGCTCCCGGTGCCTGGAGTTTTTCCACTGGACCAGTCAATCAGATATTTTTATTTTAAATCAGTCAATTGACAACGTGGTCAATTGAGTCCCACTCAACGCACCTCGCATTTGGCGGGATTCTATATCGGCGCTGCTATTTCAAAGACGTGTTACTCGAACAATACTTTGTTTAGCACCTAACAAACGCGAAAAGAAAGCGGAAAGATCAAGGTCAACACCAGTTTAGTCATAATACGCATAACAAATATCCCTATCGGCCTACATACAATGTATCTTTACTTTCCGGACATGCCTCGCGTACATGAGATAAATAATAAAATTTTCAGACACAACTGAATATAACTAAGTGTACTTAATTTTTAATCAACTTAAGGCGATTTTTGGCGTGACTCTGGTATAAACAGCCAAAGGGTACCAAACTACACCAGAACCAATAGCAATCATCGATGGCAACTTTGGTATATGTACCAAACCATACCAATCGCCAAAAATCGCCTTTAATTGATATAAGTTCTGAAAAACTACGAAACTAGTAGATAAGAAGCAAATAATTTCGTGTGTGTGTGTGTATTTTTATATTTACCCGAATAAATTTCTTTTTCACCCATTTCGATTTGTCTGTGTGTTTTTACCACATCAAAGGGAATAGTGAAAAATGCTGCTATCTGCAATAATATTTACAATAGTATATTTTTACAGAAATATGGAATATTGTAACAATTAATTATATTTTTAATTATAAAATACATACAGAACCAGCTATAGCTCCTGCTGCCAGATTAAAAGTAAAAGTTTGTTGTGAGCTATACGAACTATATACTTTCTTTATAGTTTCATAATTTAACCAATATATAGCGCTAAAAGGAACGTCACGAAGAAGCGTTGAACTTAATCCCATCCATAAGCCAGAAATGCCACTGTATCTCACAACTGTTTTCAATGTCTGTATTATTTCTAGAACATATAAACCATACTTGAAATCATCAAAATTTTATATTAACCTTTATTACAGTTGATTTGATATTATATTATTAATTTATCCTACCTGCATAACTTAGTTTCTGTGATTGCATTTTTGTTCTTATCAACTCCAATGGACTCACCAATGTTGCAGCCCAGATTCGTGCTGTGCTACCAGCTAACATAGGAATCCAAAAAGGTTGTTCCATATTAGTTCCCTTCTTTTTGAACTCCTTGTTGTATGTGTCCTAAAAACATGATAATATTTTTATAATACTGGATATTTTATCTAAAATTTCCAAGTATCTCATATGTTATTAAATAAATTAAAACTAAAAGAATTATAACAATGAAAATTCTAATACTTGAAATACCTTAAGATATAATCTTAACTGTTCGTATGAAACAAAGTATGCGACAGTTGCAGGTACAGCTAGAACAAGAGTAGGACTCAAACCACTCCATAATGATGTCACACCTTCTGTTTTACTTATTTTTAGTAAAGCATCCTGAAGATAAATAAAAATTAATAAAAATAACAGACATTAACATATTGTATTAAGGCTTATTTTTATATTATTTTTGTATATTGTATTATGACATCATATCTCATTGTATATGCATTATGATATCAGAAACGAATAATATGAATCTTTTTCTTATATTTTTCGTTAAAATAAATTACTTTTTTGTACATACATGTGAAAATATAGATTAAAATATATCAAACTCTTTTTTTTCTCTGTTTAAGTAAACATTTGTAATTTAATCAGCATGTATTCTTTACTTTTAACATAATTAAATCTTACATCTTATCACATTTATAGATATCTTAATATCCATACCAGAAAAGTTTTTGATACACCATATCAATCCATATTAAAAAATATATAAATGTTAATTTGGTTTGTAATATGAGAAAAAATTTTATATGATTTTACATTTCAAATATCATAACTTAATATGAAAATAGAAATCTTAAATTGTGTCATAATTATATAGTTATCACGTACAACTGTCCCATTAAATTTTCCATTTCTTCTCATCCATTCAGGCATTTTACCATTGACACAAGGACACAAATGATCCATTAAACCATTGCAATATAAAAAACATTTATTCGAAAGCATTGCTTTCTGCTGTGTTTGAAGACGTATTTTTACTACGTCCAACGGAGTCACTAAAAATATCAAAAAAATATAAATATTTAAAATTTGATTTACAAAAGAAATGTGATTGCATTGGCAATCAAGAATTTAAAACAAAAATGTCACTTTTAAATAAAAAATAAAAGATGTATATTTCAAAGGGATATTTTATACGATAGACAACATACAATGCAATCTTACGATTTTCATAAGCTAACAATTTCCAAATAACATAACCTTTTGAAAATAAAGATAATACCCTTTTATAAGTATTAATTGTTTTATACAGAATCTATTTATATCCAAAATAATAAGCATTTTTATAAAATTATATAAATATATCACTGAGAAAACAAAAGCCCTAAATTATATAATTATCCAGTTATCATATAGTATCGTTTGCGCACAAACTTACCAAATACTGATGTAATAAATGCACCAGTACAAGAAGCCACGATTTGTTGATATGGTCTAATACGAAATCTTGGATCGTCCACGTCAACGTTCGACAATACGGTGTCTAATTTATTCATCATAGAAGTGGCTTTACTTCAATCAATTAACATACGAAGCTTTCCGGTGGAAACTCCAAAAAGCAAATCATCGGCAATATCGGCATGATATGTCACAAGAACAAAAAGACGGTACATACACGTGACATCATGACAGGCTATTCGTTTTTAGCGTTCATGGGTTCATGCATTGGAAGAATACAGCAATACAGGTGTGCTCATGCGCATATATTTCTAACAACAAATGAGAAATTGATGCCAGATACTTCCATCTTTCCGCGACAGTTGAATTCGGTGTTATGTCATTGGCCGGTATTCATAATCAGATCTTATTTCAAGACCGTCTTAAGTAATATCTTAAGATGCTAATACGGCTCTGTGATTGGTTAATGACATCTTAAGATTGTACTTAAGATATGGTTTTAAATATAAGAACCGACTTATGAATACCGGCCTCAGTACTGAAAATCTATAGTAACCTCATAGAAGTTAGCCGGACAACTTCGACTTATGACATTTTTTTTTTTACGAATCGATTGTTAGTCGTTTGTTATTGATTGTTAGACTAATTAGAACGTTTGTTAGTTAATAGTTTTTACGTAATCACAAAAATAATTTTTAGTGTTAATTTAGCCGGTAAATATAGAATTCTTTACAATTTTCGGTTCAAACCGGGGTCAATCGATGCGGAATCGTTTGTTAGTTCCGAATATACTAATTAAAACGTTTGTTAGATCACCATATTAATCTACATAAGATGCTCATTGGTCCAGCTGTCTTGTGCTATGCTTATGCAACCTATGCAATTTTGTGTGCGATGGCCTTTAAAGGCCGGTATTCATAGTCGGATCTTATATTTAAGATCGTCTTAAGTCTGGTCAAAGGCCGTCTTAAGACTCCGTTCAGCCAATGAAATGACCGTATTAGCAACTTAAGACATTACTTAAGACGGTCTTGAAATAAGATCCAACTATGAATACGGGCCTGTGATTGGTTCATGACATCTTAAGATTGAACTTAAGATGGTCTTAAATAACTATGGCCGGTATTCATAGTCGGTTCTTATATTTAAGATCATCTTAAGTACAATCTTAAGATGTCATTAACCAATCATAGGTCCGTATTCATAGTCGGATCTTATATTTAAGATCGTCTTAAGTCTGGTCAAAGGCCGTCTTAAGACTCCGTTCAGCCAATGAAATGACCGTATTAGCAACTTAAGACATTATTAAGTAACTAACGGAGACGGGCCACAGAGCCGTATTAGCATCTTAAGATATTACTTAAGACGGTCTTGAAATAAGATCTGATTATGAATACCGGCCTATGAATACGGGCCTTAGATTCCGTCGAAACTCCAGCCCCACCAAACGTGTTTGTTTGATATTCTGTACTCTCCTACACTGGCCATGTTGCCCGTATTAGGAATGTTCAACTCCCGTAACTTAGCCGGTCAACTTCGACTTTATTAATTTTTTTTTTTTTAATCGTTTGTTGGGCGTTTGTTGGTGATTGTTGGCCTAATTGCAACGTTTGTTGGTTCTTAATTTTTTTTTAAATTAAAAAAGAAAAATTAGCGTTAAGTTAGCCGGAAAAATTTTATTTTTAATTAAAAAAAAACCTAATCGATGCGTAATCATTTGCTGATGATTGTTGGTCTAATTTTAGCGTACTGTTAAAGCCCGTATTCATAGCCAGTTTTATAGATGTTAGCCTTACATAGAAATAAACCTTAAGTCGTAGGCAAATAAACCAATCTTCGATTACTTTAATGTGAGATAATTTTTCGTTTTTTTTTTTTGTTTTTAAGACTAATAATAAACCAACAAACGCTAAAATTAGACCAACAATCATCAGCAAACGATTACGCATCGATTAGGCTTTTTTTTAATTAAAAATAAAATTTTTCCGGCTAACTTAATGCTAATTTTTCTTTTTTAATTTAAAAAAAAATTAAGAACCAACAAATGTTGCAATTAGGCCAACAATCACCAACAAACGACCAACAAACGATTAAAAAAAATTAATAAAGTCGAAGTTGACCGGCTAAGCTTACAGAGCCGGAATGTTCAGTGTAAAACTCGGGGCAGATGGCGCCATGGCGTTCTGTCCTGTCATGGCGGCGTCACCAACACTAAAGCCCCTTGCACAATAGGCAATAGCGATAACGATAGCGACAGCAACAAGGTTGCCGACAAAGCTATACCTTTGTCGGCAACTTTGTCGCTGTCGCTATCGCTATCGCTATCGCCTATTGTGCAAGGGGCTTTAAGCGGGGAGCACACACTTCTGCACAACGCATAATGCGTAAGCATAAGAAAATGATTGGTCCATTACACATGTGCATAAGGAAAATAGACCAATCAGTTTTCTTATGCTTACGTATTATGCGTTGTGCAGAAGTGTGTGCTCCCCGCTTTATTGCGTTGTGTAGAAGGTGTGCTTCCCGCTTAAGGTGAAATTTCATGGCAGTGAAAAAGTAGCGAGATGTACTGATGGCTATAAAATAGAGGGTTCTAGAAACTCACAATTCTCTATTTTGTAGCCAATCAGTATACGATTGCGCTGCTTTTCAATGCCAGAAATTTTACTTTAAGGGGGAGCACACACTGCACAACGCAATGCGAAGCATAAGAAAATTGATTGGTTCAACAGTGCATAAGGAAATGACCGATCATTGCTTATGCTACGTATTATACGTTGTGCAGAGGTGTGCTCCCCGACTTAAGGCCATCGCACACAAAATTGCATAGGCTGCATAAGCATAGCATAAGACCGCTAAACCAATGAGCATCCAGTATAAAGTCGCCATATTAATTTACATAAGATGCTCATTGGTCCATCGGTCTTATGTTATGTTTATACAGCCTATGCAATTTTGTGTGCAATAGCCTTTAAAGCGGGGAGCACACACTTCTGCACAACGCATAATGCGTAAGCATAAGAAAACTGATTGGTCTATTTCCTTATGCACATGTGTGTGGACCAATCAATTTTCTTATGCTTTCGCATTATGCGTTGTGCAGAAGTGTGTGCTCCCCGCTTAACTCAATATACATGTATGTGTTGGTGTATGCGTGAGTCTATCTGTGGTCTAGTTTCCACCGAAGCATTAATTCGCACCTAGTGCGGCGTAGAACCAAATTTAAGTCGATGGAAACGTGACTGACTGCGCTCATTTCATTCCCGTTTCGATCCACAAGTACTCTACTTCCAGTGGAAACAGCACATTAAATTCGATGCGCACCGGAGCAGGATCGGATTTAAAGGCTGATTAAGGGCCTTGGCACATAGAAAAACTTAAGCAGTAAAACTCAAGCAGTAAGCAAATCAGCCAATCACAGTCAAGAACTTAAGGCACGGCCTTAAGCGGTAACAAATCCATACCGTTGATTTCTTACTGCTTAAGTTTTACTGCTTAAGTTTTTTCTATGTGCCAAGGCCCTTTATAGAGGCCGTATTCATAGTCGGATTATAGTTAAGATCGTCTTAAGCTCTGGTCAAGGCCGTCTTAGACTCCGTGAGCCAATGATGACAATGACCGTATTAGCAAATTAATACATCTATAAATCAGCCTTAAGTTTTTCTATGTGCCAAGGCCCTATAGAGGCCGTAACCGTTGATTTAAGCCGTAATCTTTAAGAAATTGACCAATCACATTCGAATGTGAGAAGAATAATCGACTGTGATTGCTCAATTCTTAAAGATTACGGCTTAAATCAACGTTTACGGCCTCTATAATCAGCCTTTAAAGCCCCGGACACACACTTTTTCGTAACAATAACAGTAAAGTTTCGCCAATCGCGTTGCTCGATTCGGGAACGTACAGCCGTACGTTCCCGATTCAAGCAACGCGATTGGTCGAAACTTTACTGTTACTGTTACGAAAAAGTGTGTGTCCGGGCCCTAAGGGTGCCGTCCCATGCAGGACGGAATTTCGGAAAACGGAATCTCGGAATTATTCTGATTGATTAGCCCCATGGGGCTTGTACTGTGCCGTCCTGCATGGGACGGCACCCTAATGGCTCCTGCACACAGGACGCGGAAACGCTTACCGCGCGGCAAGAAGCGACGCGGTAGCCAATCAACGCGTTGTTTTTCCGTAAGAACCAAAAGTTTATTGGCTACCGCGTCGCTTCTTGCCGCGCGGCAAGCGTTTCCGCGTCCTGTGTGCAGAAGCCATAAGACTTCGGTGGAAACTAGACCTGTGATACTTCGCGGCTAGTTCGATTAATCGATCGAGTAATAATCTTCTTTCGACATTTTTGATGAATCGAACTACTAGCCGCGAAGAAATATCACAGACCGCTGTTACACGTCATAACATCGGTAGTTCTTAGGCTGGCAAATCACAGCTATTCCCTTCTTCTGAAGAATGAGTGTGATTGGCTAGTCTAAGACCGCTATTACACGGCGCCGTTAATCGGGTTTAATAACATCGGTAGTTCTTAGACTAACCAATCACACTCATTCTTCAGAAGAAGGGAATAGCTGTGATTTGCCAGTCTAAGGGCTCAGTCACAATGAGAAAAATAAGGAATAAGATAAAGGAATAAGGAATAAGGGAATGTCGCATCTCACTTCAGTACACGTACATTAAAGTGAGATGCAACATGCCTTATTCCTTATTCCTTATCTTATTCCTTATTTTTCTCATTGTGACTGAGCCCTAAGAACTACCGATGTTATTAACCCGATTAAGGGTGGCGTGTAACAGCGGTCTATGAACTACCGATGTTATTAAATCCGATTAACGGCGCCGTGTAAGGCCATCGCACAAAAATTGCATAGCTTAGGGGGAGCACACATTCTGGCAAACGAAATGCGTAAGAATCAGAAAATCTGATGGTTATTCCTTATGCACATGTGTATGGACAATCAACTTTCTTATGTTACTGATTATGCGTTGTGCAGAAGGTTTGTCCCGCTTTAGTGTTGGTGACGCCGCCATGACAGGACAGAACGCCATGGCGCCATCTGCCCCGAGTTTTACACTGAACATTCCTAATTGGATCCGGAGTGACCCGGAGGATTCAGGTGTCATCAAATCAAAGAAGATGATATTCTGTGCTTATGATTCCATGAATAACAGTTGTTGATGATGATAATAATACATTCGCTATATAAGAAAAAGGTGGTACAAAACTAAATATCATGAAGAAGAAGCAATTTGATGAGTTCTTGGGAGGGTTCCAGTCGCTCCCTCATGAGGTGTCTATTATGAACTTTATCTCTTCACGAGCCTATGAAATTTCTGCGATGACATCTTCGATAGGTATATAGATAAATAATTTTAGAATGCTTCCAAGTTTTTGAAAATGAGCTTTTTTCATAAACAGCTGTTAACGTACAAAAGGAAAATTTTATTTTTTAGAATAATTTTTAAGTGTAATTTACTTTTTAATTAAATTTATCTTAATTTAAAGTAAAAATTATTAGAATATCTAAGAAAATAAAAAATATGTCCCATCAAATTTCTATAAAGATTATTTCAAAATGTAAAAAATTCCCTAATATTTTATCAAACATTTAGGAAATATCGATCACTATTGAAACAAATTACGTTTATGAAATGAAAATAAATTACATAATTAGATACTTTTCAATTTTATAATTAGATATTTTTCACAAATATAAATAATAACGTCACAGTCTGCTCTGTTATCTCTAGATGATTCTAATCTATTGTTATGTTAAATATTTATAATTATTCTGTGATTTTCTTACAGAAAATCCTAAACAAACCAAGTTAATATTTCAAAAGCTGCCTGTATATATGCGTAGACGTGTCATGTCTCATAATGTCAAAAGATTGCCACGTAGATTGCGAGAGGCACATTTGGCACAAATGGCAAAATCAGGAAATGGCAAAGATTTACCATCAATAAACAAGCGACTATCTCGAAAGTATCGTAGAAGACCACACAATTTACTTTCTGAATACAGTTGCAGACAACGTAATAAAATCTGGTTAGAAACACACATCTGGCATGCAAAACGTTTTCACATGATTGACAAATGGAGATATAGAATTGCGAGTCATCCAAACGACAAGTGTTTTAAAGCTAATTATCGATCTGCAGCAAAATATTGTCTTCTACAAGATATTTCTTACTACACTTGCATTGAGATAACAGGGGAGGAAAACTTATTAAAGACAACTTTAAGAGCGCATTGTAATCCATCTAAGTTAACTTTTGCAGCGAAAAAATATATTAATGGCCATGGGGAAGGTACTCTGATGTTCTTCAGGAAAGATGGTTACCCACGTTTCCCAATTGGTAATGTGAATTTTTTCTGGCGACCAAACAAATCAAATATCCAAACAGATATTAAAACCATTTGGATTTGGGTACATCCTGCTTTTTACGATGATTTTCTTAGTGAAATTATAGCAAGTTTTGAATTTAAGCAGAACAATGCTGAACAAGATGCAACCGATATTATCCACAATTTAAATCATTTATACACGAATGATGCAGGTTGTAAAATGATCATATTAAGAAATACATTAAATAGATTTCGACTTCATGGGACATTGACTCTAAATGTATTAACACAGGCATTACAATTGCCGTCCTTAAATAAATTAGATCTTTGCTCGGATTTCACTGTTCTAAAAGATAACGATAGCTCGTTAAGCAAAACGATAGATACGAGTAAAATATCAGTAGACAACAATGTTGTGCAGTCTACGGAGGAGATGGCAATTGATGAAATAAATGAAGAAAATACTACAATTTCCAAATATTTGAATATAGTTAGTAAAAAGACATGGTATATTAGCTACTATAAAAAACAAGAAAATATGGAGGCTTTCAAGGTGCAAAAACAATTGTGGCAAATATTCAAGTCTTTGGAATCGCCAAATCACTTGCCAACAAATATGATTATTGGAGTAACCGTTTTAGATCCACGCTTCTACTTACCTGAGAAAAGAACAAAATGTAATACTGAAGTAACAGAAACATTTTCTCGATCAATTCCTATTGATCGGCCAATAACTAATTCCAACTGTTCTCCTATTTGGGATTCAGAAATACGCCACATTGTAAGCAGTCCTTGCATTCCCACAGGCATTATAAATAAGCTTAGAAGTGAATGTCTTGTACCTGGTGTATCAAATGACCAATATTATAATGAGGATATTATGGCAAAGATACCTATACTTATTATTCAGAAATCTGGAACTATTACAGGTATGTACAATTTTTAATATATTATTATTAGTAATGTACGTAAGAGAGAGAGAGAGAGAAACTATTTTCATATATTACCGAAGTTATTTTACAAGTATTTTTAATTTTAGAGAAAAATATTTAAAATAAAAATTTCATAATTTTAGGAAATACAATATGTGTAATAAATTTTGGTAATTATGCATAAAAACACCCCACCCGCCAATGACCTTGACATATGTTGTCAAGGTCACCCTCCTGAGTGACCTTCAGAAGGTTTTAGCCGGCGGTCGTTATTCGTTAAAAAGTTATTAACAAAAAAAAGTTTGGAAAATAGCAGCTATTTTGAGTATTGGAAGGCATAAATGACTAATATATATGTCGAAATAGTTCACGTACACTTTCCACGCGAAACGAGGTGCCACATGGGTTCGTAGCGTGCTTTACAAGCTCGTTTATTGTATATCGCCATAAATATTCACACAAATAATCGACTAACTTATCTTGTTTAATACCACCTCTACTTAAACGAGCTTGTAAAGCACGCCACGAACCACTTGTGACAACTCGTTTCGCGTGGAAAGTATATGAAATACTCATGTTTTCTAAGAAATGCTATATAAAATTTGTTATATGTACATTATATTTTCCTCCTAAAACTATGAAATTTCTTTAAAACCTTTTTAAAATAAAAAATAACTAAAAAAAATTAGAACTATATATTAAAAAAGCTTATGTTACATAGAGATTTATGACATTTTTATTTAATTTTTTTCTTTGATTATGATTTATAATTAAGAACACAATGTATGTTGACAGGTTTTGGTTCTGGTATAGATGTTATTATACCAGCTGGATGGGCAATGCCGTTTTGGCTTGCATTCTTAATGCAATGTTCAAGAGTAGGTGGGCTTCAAGAATCAGAATCGATAGCTTTTGAAAGTTTGAATCTAGATACACCCGATATTAACGATCCTGATAGTCCTGCGTACACGAGAGAGGCATTGATTACAAAAGAAGAACTGACTAAAAAATATTTCCGTTATCCACCAAACAGAAGAGTTAATTTTGTCAAGCTCGGAATTTCTAGCCCTTTCCTTTGCGACTGGAAAAATTTGACGAAAGACTGGTCGGGCAACGAAGACTTTTATGTTCTAAGGAATCGCAAGCTCTTGTCACTTTTACAAGCAGATATTTGTCCTGCCAAAAGTAGAAATTCAAAATTACTTATCGAAAATACGCAATCTAATATTCCAGATTTAAATGATTATAAAAATTGCCTGATACGCGTTCAGATATCTATGGTGGGAAAAGGATCGCCAAAAAATTCGCAATCATATGTATGCCGACATTCGAAGATTTGAAGAAGTTTGAAAACAATAAGAAATGGCTTGGGCCTGTAGAAAAATGTCACAGTGATCCGAACGAAAAAATTCGTAAAACATTACGAAAGAATCATTTGATACTATTAAAACGATTAAGGCGACAAAGAGTTCGATGGAATCGAGCGTCGAAAAATAATGCGTTAAAGTTACTGAAAGAATCTACTGGAAAGTTGAACGAAGATAAACGCATAACAGTCTTATCTCACTGTAAAATTATATCTGATCAATCGGTAAAAATGGCAGAATTGTATCTTTCAAAATGTACAGAAGTTCGTCATTCTTGCGATAGAGAAGTTATGGGATATATAACATTAGGGAACTTTTCGTTTAGCCAAGCAAAGGGTATCGGCATCGGATATATCGCATTGCCTTCGTTACTCAGAATGATTGACAAAAAATCTAACATCGTTCTTGTCAGAAATATTCAAACGCGACAATACAGATTAGCAGAATTAAATATCTTAGATGTTTGATATACCGTATTGTATATTTTACTGTATAATGTGTAAAAAACGATACGTGTGTATTTTTTAATTATTGTGTTTCTTATGAAATCCATGAAATATATTTGAATAAAATGTGTTGTTTAGCACAAAGGAGGATATTTTTTATTCTTATCATCTTACTACTATAAATAATTTTTTGAAAAATATGTGGGACGATAATAATTACGGCTGATCGATTCATCTTGTATTATCGGTTTTATTTAGAACTTTTATTCTACTTTTATTATTCACAGTACTTCAAAGGTATTATGTATATTATAATAGATACAATTGATCTATAAATAAAACGTATACGATACATAAATATCGCACATTGTGTAAAAAAAGATAGCTCTTGTCATTAATAAATAATAACAATAAACAAAAGGTACCAATAAGTTGTATGATAGATAGTTCCATTCATCGAGACGAGATCTAGAAGAAAAAACATTGATTAAGATATACAAAGAATGACAAAAAAGAGCAGAGATTGCATTTTTCTCGCAATGACCTCAAATATTGATATCTTTATTATATATATATATATATATATATATATATATATATATATATATATATATATATCGTAGACCATAGGCAAATAGTTGGCTTTAGTAGTTGGCTTTCGCCCGTTTATTTGTGTTTAAATACTATTTTCCTAGGCAAATAGCATTTGCCTGAACACTTTTTAGGAAAATGGAAATAAATTTTAGGTAATTATTTAGAATAGGACCTTTTCTGAATTTTGATATTTTTTGCGGTTATCTTTGTAAAAATCTTTGTTGTGACTCCGACAGTGATAATCAATCGGGGGAGCCAGAAGAATATGTAACCTTTTTTTTAGCACAAACAAGCTGAAAAGCTATTTGTGCTGAACATAGATATTCACTACAGAGGTACGCCACGTTAAAGCAGAAAATAGTTGGTATATTGAAAAGTATGTATACAATTTATGTTTTAGAAAGCGTAAATATGATTTTAGCCGTCGCTCGTTATTTATTAAAAAGATATTAAGGTAGCTAGTGCATCAGCGAAAACAAAGATTTTTGATTGGCATGAAACTATGTTATTCTATAGGGCATTATACGTGATCAGGAATTAATTCACGATTTTTTACCACGTAATTACGGAAATATAAGCATTCAAAGTTGGTCAGTTTTACATTAGGGTATATGAACGACGTGTGCACAATCGTAATTCACGAGATTTTACGAGTATTTTAAAAAAAGATTGAGGTTTGGAAAACAGAAGATCTTATCAATTAAACTATTACGAATGATTAAAAAAAAAAAAACGTTACTTTACCATTGCAATAAAAAGATATTCAATATTACAGCAAACAAAATGTAGCTAACAGAGAAGCTCTGGCTAGGCTGCGTCATCGGAAGCGGTCACTCGGGTGTGCTCCCTTCTCCTTCTAACTTGCTGAGATAGAAGAAGATGGGAGTGTGCTCGTGTGCGCTCGGTGACGTTTCCGAACGCAGTCAGCAAACTTGGCACAGCACGGACCGCACCTAACCTCATTGTCGGCGCCAATGTCAAAATAATCAGAATTAATGACCCAAAACTTCCAGAAAGTTGTTTTTTATCATTATTATGATAGTGAGAAACTTCGATTATATTGTACCCCATTTTTTAGATTTTTATTACAGTCGTTTTGACAATGTGAAGTTGGTACCCGTGTGTAAGACACTTCGTTTTAATTAATTACCTGTATCTGGGATTAATTACATGGTGTTATTATACATTTTGGAGACTAGAAGTTGCACGGAACAAGGTGATACCAAATATACATTTTTAATACATTAATAAAAAAATTTTTTCGAGACTCTATTTTGACTCACTGCAACGCACTAGCTACCTTAACAAATGTACAACTGATGAGAAGTATGTTTATGTCAATACTAAGGAAAGTAATTTGTTAATATGTGTGTATAGACACTATAGACAGTACACCTGTAGGTGTGGGACCCGCAGTAGTCCCTCTCCCGCATAAAAACTAATTTAACTCCAAGCCTATTTCGACCAAATTTTATAATTTCAAGTTTTTAGGGTAAATATGTAGTATTAAGGAGCCAGTTCAAAGTAATGACATTGACAACATATTTCAAAATTATGGAAATTGGGGATGGCTCCCTAATACTAAATATTTACCGTTTTTAGAAATAGGCTTGGAATTAGATTAGTTTTTTATGCGAGGGAAGCCGCAGGCGGAACTTTCCTCCGCCTCCATGTGTACTTACTTGAAATGCTCAATGCATGCTTTGCTGAATA
>JASTWL010001084.1:0-55135 GCA_035220575.1 Temnothorax rugatulus
TATAGGTCAGTTGGGTTAAAGTTTAACTTGGCAAAATCGTCATTAAGCTGTGTTCGACGTGTAATCCATGCTCTGTGCGAAATATCAAGAGATATTATTAAATGGCCTCGACAGAAAATTTGAAAAAATTGCTGGCCTCCCGCATGTTCTTGGTGCTATTGATGATACACATATAGAAATTCCAGCACCATCTGTAAGTTTTCGCAATTTTATTCTTTTAAACAATACAATGTATAAGTGATGTTATGTTTAATTATAGTAAAAACTTCTGTATTAATTCCACAGGTAGATGTACAATGTTATCTTACAAGAAAGTACAGATACGCCATTACGTTACAGGCTATATGTAATGCAGATCTGTAAGGAAACTATGCCTAATATCACATTCCATTTTTTAAAACCAAAATCTTGACTGAAAACTCCTATAAGAATATAACTAAACCGCATTATTTTATTCTATGAATATCGTAATATGATCTCTATGGCATGAATGTGTTTACAAAATTTACTATAACTATCTTTTCTAAAGGAAAAAAAAAGTAACATTTGATGACATAAAAAAAAAGTGTTCCCAATATCGCACACGCTTACATATTTTTATTAAAAATACAATTATGACACACAATACATGCTAGAAATAGAAACAACTCAAAATAGGGTACATAAGATTGGTATAAAGATTCTCTTTTAACGATTAAGAAAGCCCATGGGGTTTCACGGACTATATTAGGGTGGTCAGCATCCCGCTTGGCCGATTTACTCTCGGAAAAATATTTTGTTACTCACTGGACAGGAAGCTGAGGGAGCATCAAAGATATTCTAGAGGCAAAAATGGGCGGTATAATAAACTAGAGGGTGGAATTATTAGAAACATCACAAGGAAGAAACATAGCCGATTAAAGCATCACAATAATGGTTAGCAACAAATATCTCTAATTTAAGAATAGACATAATATCACATGTTTTTATGACAGAAATTTGTTTTTGGTACATATCTTTTTTGCTATATTAATAACGGAAGACACCTCTTGCAAAATTCCGAAACCTCGTTGAAATTATGAATTGCCACGCTACTTTTTATATCACAGTTCTGATTGAACTAAAACAAAAGAACGTTCAAAGTAGCGTTGTTCTACAGCTTTTGCTGCTCACTGACAGAATGCAACACGTAACAGTCTCAATATCGTAGGGTGCGGAATTATGATCAAGAGCGATATTAGGCACAGTTCCCCTATATATTTCTTTAAAATAAAAACTTTTCTTATTTTTAAGTAATTATTTCTTTTATTAGAAATATTATATTTTTATAAAAAAAAATATTTTTTATTAAAAATTTATAACTTTTAAAATAAATACCGACATTTTTTATTTAAATAAGTATCTTTTTATTTCAATTTCAAATGTTCTATTATACAAAAAAGCTATGCTTTGTTTTTACATTATCTTCTTTTAATTTAAATAACATTCACTGCAATATTCAAATACATAATCTCTTAGCAAATATTTAAAAATATTATTTCTTTAAAACTAATTAATTTTTTTTAATTTTTACTTTTCTGCAGTGCAGCTTATTATCTGTTTGATAACGAAGAGATAGGTAACATAAATATTTCTCTTGAGAGCTGAGTATTCGGTTAAAACTATAAACTAACTTGCGTCGTCTAAAATTTTAAGGTAAAATTTTCCGTACGTAACACATTAAACAATTAGGCTCGATTAATAATAATATTCATGAGTGTCTACATTATGAATCTGAAATTATAATTTTCTTATTGTAATGATATAAGCACCGTAAAATATGATACGGACACTTTCAAGATCTGAAAATATAAAACGCAAGACGTTTTATTCTAAATTATCAGGAAAATAATATTACGTTTATACATACCGAGCTAAAGTTCTCCATCGACATTATAAACAGTTTACCAGGTTCTATTTGGCACGGTTTGGTAGTTCGCATTAATGTGAATTTCAGGAGGTGCCTGGATCTCAATGAAATCCTGTACCAGTCGCAGCTGTAACTGGTAATAAATTCGACACATTTAATTTTTATACAGTCCCGTTTGTCTTTCAAATAAAACGCTAATTTCTGATTTGTTTTAAATATTAAATATATATATAACACAGATAAATTATAAATAATTAAATATACGTTAAATAAGATACTTTATGTCTGTATGACATTACACATGATAATTTAACGCAAAAATTACAAATAATAAAAAATATTAAACATATTGATATAATTTTACATTACTAAGAAAGACAAATCAGATTTATGAGTAGGTACTTAAGGCTTCTGGGTACTTGTCGCAGTCGTGTTATGGAATGTGACGTCAGAAGCGAGAAATGACACGTTGAAAATTCTTGTATGGTATTTCCAAATAAAAAGATATTTGCTTAAAATAACACTACAGATCACTTCAGCACATTTAAAAAATACTCCGAGTTGCATCCCTTTCCCTTGTAGTCCAGTCGGCACGTCGTTAAAAATGACAAAATAATCAAATAATTCGGACAAAGCTGGAAAAAATTTTAATCGCTTTGTTTGGGTGTCAGTAATGACATACTAAGTTTCCTACCTCCCCCGTGGTGTGCTTCGGCCGCCATCTTTGAAGAAAGTGGTGAAAAATGGGTTTTTTGCGAATATCTCGGTTTCCATTAGACTTAGGCTAAAATAGTATACAATATTGTAGGGAATTAAATTCTCTACAAAAAAGGAAGTATAGGTTTTTTTCCTACGACCAATAGTTTTTGCGCTAGAACCGGGAGGAGTAGGATACTTTTTGTAACAAACGGTTTTAGCAACTCTATCTCACCGTATCTCACTTCTCAGATAAATGACGTTGTTATTGTGCTAGTAAACCGTTGTTGTTTCACACATCTGGCTTTGTATTATTTACTCGACAGTGCTATAAGTATACTCCTTGTTAAAAACTAGGAGCAAGCTTTTAAATAAATTAAAAGATATAGTTATGATGATTATTTCACTGTTTACAATGGAACATTGTTAAATTATTATGTTATGCAAATTACGGTTAATTCTAAATGTGAAATCTAAATATTCTAATAAATATTGGATAAATATGTTGATTATGTAAAGAAATGTTACAAATCAAATAGTTTCGTCATTTTCGATGGATATCCGGATGAAACATGCATTCAAAGCACAAAAAGTACTGAACGTCTCCGACGATCGAACAAACATGTTTCTACGAGTGTACTGAGACAGGACCTATTCTTTTCTAATAAATTACGTTAATTTATTAGAGTTGTTCATTAATTAATTTACCCGAATAGAGCCCACACCTAACGCGGTCGGGTCCATGACTGTTAAGGCTCACAAAATTAAAATTTTATTTACAACATTAACGTTTTATGTATTTAATGATAAGAATGGGCGCCAACTAATTTCACGAGAATTAGTAACGTTAATAAATGTGACTATAGTTGAATGGAACTCAGGGGTGGGAAGTTGGAAGGACCCATTAATTAATTTAGATAATTGAAAACCAAATTTGTTAACTTACGTTCTCAAATGAACAAAATAAATCAGTTAATTCTTACTTGCTTGCTCCTTGAAATAGGATTATTCTCAGATAATTAATGATCGGTAATAAGACCTGTGATTCCATTCCTTTAATAACGTTCCATTATCCTTCAATAAGATTCCATTGTCCTTCAATAAGATTCCTTAGGATAGTATATGATAAATGACCGTTAATATGCTCTGATCCCGTGTTTTCTTCTCAATCAACCAAAGCAGGGACCGGAATAAGTACGAAATAAAGAAGAATGTTACAGATCGAGATTAAATTGTATTTCCAAGTTGCTTCTCCGACACTTTTATATAGTACAAGATTAATATTCGACTTGTTCGACGCGACGTTTAGACGGAGAGTGAATCGTTCCGCTTTTCGCCGGCAACCCCTTGCGGTCCAGGAGAGCAAGAGGAAGCCGCCACACTAAGGCCGACGCTCATTGGCCGTTAGACGATGTATAGTTACCGGCACAGCCGTCGAGGTTTGTTCGGTAGTAATCTTATTGGACCTAACTCTAAGTTGCCTTATTTTAACGCGAGAATTTAGGCTGTGAGACGTTGGGCTTAGAATCTCCTGTCACAGTACTTTTCAATGAATCTATGATAGTTACCATGCCCCAAGAAAAATTTCTATCGAATGAAAAAAATAAGGATAGACTTATCTCAATATTGGGTAAAAAACTTCAAACTGCAGGATTTATTATTAAGCAAGCCATTGAAGATGCTGACACTCTTATTGTCAATACTGCGATTGATGCATCGAAGAATTACGATTCCGTAGTAATAGTTGGCGAAGATATTGATCTTTTTAGTGTTATTGACAGCCTTAGCATCATCTAAATCTAACATCTATTTTATGAAACGGAGCAAGGGAAAAACAGAGCAGAAGATTTATTCATCTACTTCCTTCCAATATCCTGATATTGCTGAGTATATTCTCTTTCTTCACGCATTCACTGGTTGTGATACCATTTCAACATTTTTCAGGCAGGATAAAATAAAATTTATTAAACTGTTCCAAAAAGATGAAAATTTGCAGAATATTTCAAAAATTTTTGGGGATCCGGATGCTCATCCAGATTTCATTGACATAGCAGGATAAAAATGTATTCTCGCTTTATACGGAGCAAAGAGCAATAGTTTTCTGGATGAGTTTTGATTTTCATGCTTCGCCAAATCTACGTCGAAAGTAATGTTCAAATTTGCTTCTATACCACCTACTGAAGCAGCTGCACGTCAACACTCCCTCAGAGTCTACCATCAGATTTAGCAGTGGCGCGGAGTTAGAAAAAATCCTCAAGATTGGAACTGGAAATATACAAAAAATGGTTTATTTCCAGTTCCTTCAATGAAGGAAACCGCTCCGCAGAATATTCTGAAGAAGATCTTCTGCAAATACACAAAAGGCTGCAAAGCAAATTGCTGTTGCAGAAAAGCTGGATTGCGATGCTCTGTGACTTGCTTCAACTGTCGAGGTCAAGCATGCACAAACATCGACATTATAATAGATCACTGTGACTACGATGAAGAAATCGACGTAACTGTTCAACATTTTGAGGAGACATTGACCGATCCTGACAATGAGATTGATTCGAACAACGAGGAAGAACCAGAAGAAGCAGAGAAGGAAGATAATATTGAGGAAAAGGAAGATGCTGCGGAAGATGACATTTGTCGACCCTCTACATCAAAAAGAACAAGATTTGAATAATTAATTTTTGTACTTCTCTGACTGCTGCAGACCTTGAGGTGAGCTCTCTCTTTTCTCTTTCTGTTTTAACGATTGACTAAATATATTTTTCCTTTTCACAGTGGAAATGTCCACTATACCACCGTGCGTACCAGCTCGCTTGTCACGTTGTCACGACATCTCCTTAAGAAGGGAACTTTCTGCCTCGAGCTCTGCAGGAATAGAATCTTCTTATCTCAATAAATGGTAAAGATGGCTCGAAAAAAGAGCCGAAACGTTCATTACATCTGAATACGCGGTTTTTTTAATTTTTTTAATTTGCGCATCACGTTCCGTGCCTGACTCGCATTCGCCGTTTTAAATCGTTGACACTTTCACGAATTAAGACAACCCTGGTAAAAAAATTCTCATAATTTGTGAGTAGATTAGGCCTACAGGGGACACCACATAAAAAAAAATCGCGCCACTAACTCTACCGCAAGGTGGTGAGGAAACGAGTTCAAAAGTACACTACAGCCTCTGAGAAGTGAGATACGGCGAGATAAAGTCGCTGAAACCGTTGGTTACAAAAAGTATCCTACTTTTCCCGGCTCTAGCGCCAAAACTATTGGTCGTAGGAAAAAAAACTATACTTCCTTTTTTGTAGAGAATTTAATTCCCTACAATATTGTATTAAACTATTTTAGCCTAAGTCTAATGGAAACCGAGATATTCGCGAAAAACCTCTTTTTTCTAAGATAGCGGCCGAAGCACACCACGGAGGAGGTCAGAAACTTAGTATGTCATTACTGACAACCGAACAAAGCGATTAAAATTTTTTCTAGCTTTGTCCGAATTAGTCGATTTTCAAATGTACTTGCCGACTGGACTATTAAACATTCGTAAAACGAATGTGAAACGATGCAGGTTTATGCTCAGGCGCATGTCTAGATTTCGTATTACATTCATTTTACGGCTGTTTATTAATTGTCAAAGGAAAGGGGTAGACCTAACCTGAACTCGGAGTATTTTCGAAGTGTGCTGAAGTGATCTGAAGTGTTATTTTATGCAAATACCTTTTTGTTTGGAAATGTCATCCACGATTTCTCAACGTTTCTTGCTTCTGACGTCACATCTCACGAGATGGCGGGAAAGAGCCCAGCCTTAATTGACTTTATGAGTATAAAGCAATTAACTTTATAAAATTTAAAGCCAATCATAGAAAGTTAACTCGAATCTCTACATATACATATATATTGCATGTCCCTGCCACCTCCCTCCCTCTCTCTCTCTCTCTCTCCCCTCTCTCTCGATAAATTAAAATTTTCGATAAAACTTTCATAAGAGTCAAAGCAATACTTACAATTATTACGTAAAAGAATATTTAATTTATATTTAATTTATTGGATGAAAGAGAATACCTCTAGATAAACTTATTAGAATTACTAAACGTAAGATAAAATACGAAAACATCTAAAAATATACATTATTGCGAAACGTTTTTCACATTTACACATTTTTTTACCCAATTTAATGGATTTTATTTAAAAATTAGCGCAAAGTTAGTTTAAATATCATTAGCAAACAAATGCTTACATTACTTCTTGAAGCCCGCTGCTGTGATCAAGCAATCGTTGGGACATTGCACTCAAGTAGTATATGTGCATCAATTGCCCTAAATAAGCAGCACCAATTCTGACATTTTCATCTATCTTACTATCCCTCGTTATCAACTTAAATAATAAACTTTTTTAGGTATTTCTCAAATAAGAACGCAATTATCAACAGGGTAACGATCACGTAACTTCTTCCCTAGAAACGCGAAAAGTGAAAATTTTCACGTGAACTCGCGATCATGTAACTCGACGAAACATGATCTCGTCAATGATAAAAAAAGTTCACACGGAATGGATAGAGCGAAAAGTGAAAAGTGATTACACGTGAAATTACGTGATCGATCCCCAGATTCCAAACTTATATCAAATGTTTACCTTAGCCGCGTCGACGCTTAAACAAATAACTACGTCTCCTAGTGTAAACAGAAAACACGTTGCGTATGTGGATGAGATCAGATCTGAAAATCTTTACGTAAAATAATGAAATACACAGATATATTAGTTTAGTTAAATTATAGGAAGTTTAATATAAAACCTTTTTACGGATATAAAATACACTTCGGCAAATAATTAAGGAATCAAGAAGAATTGCTTAAAAAATAAACAAATTTTAAACAGCTGTAACTTTATTTTAAAACATGGAAACCCAAATCTAAAAACAAGTGTTTTGAAGCTCGAAATCTCTATTTTCAGTTGTTTTTCACAATTCCTTCAATTATGATAATTTTAAAATACAGAAAACGATGAACTCGACAAAATGGGAAATTTTTTTGTTACATTGTGGGGGTATTACGTGCGCAAAAAAACTGACAATTTTTGTACTTTTTAATGTTAAAGCCAGAAGTTTTCCCTATAAAACCCTTTTTTCAGATTTTGATGTCGATTTTTTCTAATCAAGTTATCAAGAATTAAAGAAAAAAATGATCAAACTAAAAACATTTTTAGTTTGATTGTTTATAACTCCGTTAAAAATTATCGTACAGCAATTCCAAGAATAGATTTTTAAAGCCGAATCTCTGTAGTATGGTATAATGACTAATTTCTTTAAAAACTCGTGAACTCGTTACAAATAGCGTGTAAATGTAAAAATAACGTAAAAATTCGCGATTTCTCTCTTTTCCATTTAAACCTCAAACAAAATTATGCAAAGTAACTAAAAAAAATTTATCGACTGCTTTTGTGCCTCTTAGTAACACAAACTTGAAAAAAAATCATAGACTTGCCGTAATTTTTTTATAGTGATCCGTACGTTTAAATGAACACTCAAATCCGATTATACAAACAACCTCTTTGTAGTGCGCTTTGGGATAAGTTGATATCGGCGGTAATTTTGAAAACGGCCTAGAATTTTGCATTTTTAAATTTTGCAATTAATGCTGCGGAAGTCGAAAAATTACGCGGATGCTAGTAGAGAAAAGATTTTTGTGCACCGGATTTTTTTATCAAAGCAAATTAAATATTCCCACAACATATTGTACGCATCGATCCATTTAAACGTACGGATTATTATTAAAAAATTATCGCAGCAAGTCTGTGATTTTTTTCAAAATTGGAGTTATACTAAGAGGCACGAAAACAATCGATAAAAATTTTTAAATCATCTTGCATAATTCTTTTCGAAGTTTTCAAGATTTAAATAAAAAAAAGATAAATCGCGAATTGTAACGTTATTTTCACCTATTTGTAACATGTCCGCGAGTTTAAAAGAAAATCGATCATTATATACCATACTATAAAAAAGAGATTCAGCTTTAAAGGGGGATATACACCTAGAAACGAAAAAAAAGGTAATTTTCGGGAATTTTTTTCAGGGGAACTATTGGAATTATTGAGTCGGGGTTTTTTGTAGTTAAAAATATACACTTTCAAGAATGTTTTAAATTTTTTTTTATTAAAAAATGTTGCAAATTCACGGAGTACTGGAGTCATCTACGGAGTGCCGTAAAAAAAATGTTCCAAAACGGTACCCAGCGATGATTCGTCAAAAATCATCTAAAACTAAAAAATCAAACAGGAAATGAAAATAGATACTATTATTTTTGGCGTATCATAGAATAGATTTTCAAGATCGCTACGTTGAGTTCAAGCGCCCGCCACTTTGTAAAAAATCTATATTTTTAAAATCGGCTATGATACGACAAAGATAATAGTATCTATTTTCATTTCCTGTTTGATTTTTTTGTTTTAGATGATTTTTGACGAATCGCCGCTGGGTACCGTTTTGGAACATTTTTTTTACGGCACTCCGTAGACGACTCCAGTACTCCGTGAATTTGCAACATTTCTTAATAAAAAAAATTTAAAACATTCTTGAAAGTGTATATTTTTAACTACAAAAAACCCCGACCTGATAATTCCAATAGTTCCCCTGAAAAAAATTCCCGAAATTTTTTTTTTCGTTTCTAGGTGTATACTCTCCCTTAAAAATCCATTTTTGGAATTGCTGTACGATAATTAATTTTAATTTTTAACGAAGTTATAAACACTCAAAGTCAAATTCCCATTTTTTCTTTCATTTTCGATAATTTGATAAGAAAAAATCGAAATCTAAATCTAAAAAAAAAAGAGTTTTATAGAGAAAACTTGCAGGCTTCAACATGAAAAAGTAAAAAAAATTTTTTAGGCCTTCTTTGTGCACATGCCTACAAAGTAACAAGTTTCCCATTTTGTCGTACTTTAAAATTATCATAATTGAAGAAAAGTAAGAAGAGTTACTACCTTTCGAAAGTAAAGATATTTCAAATTTTAAAACACTTTTTTTAGATTTGTATTCCCATTTCTTTAAACAAAAGTACAGCTGTTTAAAATTTGCGTATTTTTTAGACAATTCTTCTTGATTTCTTAATTATTTAGCTGAGTATAGAATATAAAATTATTAATTTACTATAAGTATTATGTTGAAAAACTGTTTTTTAATACTTTAGTGTGTTTTTTGAATACTTTACAAATATTCATAATTACTTTTAAACTATACAAAACGTATCTGAAAGCAGCACTAACTTTAAGGCACGCTTATACAATTTGATGCAATTGATTAGGGCATGATATGCTTCGTCATCCGTAATATTCGGGTTGAGTAACATAAGATCCGAACCTTGTACACGGTCTACGTTGTATCTGTTTTATAAAAGCATAATTTTTGTTAAAAATATCAGTCCAAAAGAGATTCTTTTGATACTGCCGTTTTATTCGCGTGAACTATTTACTTTACACATTTGAACAATGCGCAGGCATGCTGAGTGCAAAGGATGAACAAACAATCAGTAGCTACCAAAACGGAGATAATGTAAAATACGGTGAAAAAGCTGTGAAGCATCAACAAGTTGTTATATTTGTCCATGTCGAGAACATGTTCCATACGATACAGAAACCTGACCGAATAAGTTTTGTTCGCCGGTAAGAGTAAATTGATTTGGCTAATGACCATTGGTACTCCGCAATAAAGGAACCATGCCGTGTACATACCAGCTGGAATTAGTTATTCTCATTTTTCTTTACATTTCTTTAAAAGTGATGATAATTTAATTGATTAATGCAAGATTTTTCTATATAAAAGCCCACATAACGAGAATGTAAGCACAGATCTCAAGACAAAAAATATCAGATATTTTAATTTATTTGAAACACTTCGTTAATATCTCGAAAAGCGAAAGAAAGAGATAAAAGTTTATTTTATTTTATAAAAAAATAATTTTATGAAAATAGATTCAAAGCGATGTCAAGAGGTAATAATAATTTCTTTCATATATTGCTAAGTTTGCGGTATGAAATTCAAAAATTCTTAATTGTCATATAAAATGACAACTTACCCATGTATCGTATTGTGAATGTTCTGCTTTCTTCTGCGTAAAATCTTAATATTTTATTCTCAGGCCTCACGTGCATTATTTTCCAAGTCTTTTCGATGTGCTCCAGCAACTCTTTCATCTGCAGCTCAAAGAAATCGTACAGTTTACATTTATAAAACGATTTGTTTCACTTCGTGCGGAATATAACGTACGAACTTTATATTTATTACACAAACAATTTATTAACTTTATAGCGAAGAAACTATTCATTAGTAACGGCGGAACATTATCCAAGATGATGCTCAAATCCGTAATCCCAGCTAACAAGCCCCAAAACTACAGAAAATCAGGAACAGCACATCAGTTTCAGACTCTAACGTTTACTGTCATACGTATCTTTAACTACCTCTAAGGCCGTCAAAGTGGAAACCAACAACACCATAATGACTAACATTATGTTGCTTTGAAGTCGCGATTGAAACGGCCATTGACCGATAATATATAGTAGTATTTTGTTGAAGTGATAGTAGCGATTGTCGTAAAAAGACATTTTGTGTTAGCAAGACAGAGGAATACTGTACGAAACGATCAAATATCTCATTGAATATTCACACCTAATCACAGAGCTTATCGTGTATTCTCTTGGGAACAGTTTCTAAAAGAAGTCATCATGAAATACGCTAAGATAATATTCTACAATTTCGCGTAATAAAGCATCATATATTTATAAGTACCAGTCGCGTTTCTCTTAGTGCGTTACATTTTGTAACTATGAGATATTACTGCGATGGACATTGTATAGCCTTTGCCTTATAAATCCACAACTCTGTAGCATCGAAATCTATAAGATAAAAATATTTCGAAGTATGCAAGTTTTCTCATTCATGGTGAGACTATCTTATTCTTTTCTAAATTAGTATTTTTATTTATAATATTGTTTTTTTTATTTAATGATAATGATTCCCTTCTCGAGATACATTCTGCACGTTTAAGCTTCCTTATTCTTATACAATATCTATATTTACAGAGAACGGAGACAAAACACAACCTTCTTCCCGTTTCAGTATACTTTTCCTCTCATTTCCATCATTCTTCTTCTTGCTTGCCTTCCTTTTGTCTTCTCTGCCATTCCTTTTCGCTTCTTACTTTTTTTACTTTCAGTATCCATTCTATTCCCTCTCTTCCTTCTGACATTATTACACTTATAATATTAATTAACTAAATGTATGTAGCCCTATCACCACAGACGATATTTGTATCAAAAGACATGGTAATATGGTTTTTTTTTTCCTAAATCTTATGCCTCTCTTCGTTTTTGTTTTTGCTTCTGTCACGAAAACAAGTAAATTATCATAAGACTTACAAGTTAATTTTAATCCACTTTAAAATTATTGCAATTAGTAAGTTGCTTTATCATTTAAAATCATTTTTTTTATTATTGATTCATTTATAGTGGTCTAAATTATTATTGCAAAATCAAATGTGTAACTTTAAATAATGCTATTTAAAAAATAGATCGCCATCTATTTTTGCTGGAATATATTTATATATTTAGATCACTGTTTTTTATTTTTAGAAAAATGTTGAATTGTTTATAATTCCAAAAAGAAATATATTTTTTAAGATACTTATAGTACAATGTTATTTAAATCGTAAATTGTAATCACACTTTGAATACCTTCAAATAAACTTTTATTATTTTGCATATATTTAAAATTAGTAAAAGGTCTGTTATTCATTCAAAAAAAGATTGTTCATCAGCATGAATGATCTCATATACTGGTGATACACAATCTTCTGAACACACAGAGTGAAGAAAGGATAAAAACTATAGTAACTAACAGGGTAAATAATAGGGTTATGTGGTAAACTTCAAGACTACATCTACATGGATTGTTTGCATATTGTTTACATTATGTTTATTCAAACCTTTTTCATGTAGACAATATAACTAATTATTATAACTGAGTAATTGATTGATTAATTTCTTTAAACTGTATTTTTGCAAATAATCCTAGAAAAATAAAAAGTAGTTCTAGACTAAATTAGATTAGATGCATTTCAGTTATAATTTATTTATTACCTATACATAAAAGATACATGATACTGTAGCGGTCGCGTTTTCTCGCTCGGAATTCGCTCGCCAGGCCAGGGTGAGAAAACGTGGAGACACTGGTTGGTTTTACAAAAGATCTTTATTCTATACTGTTACGTCCAGCCCCAGGATTAAGATAAGAAAAACTGGGAAGCGAAGGAAAGGCTAACCAGAGGGGTAGGGGTAAGGAAGGACGCAACTAGACGCTTAAGAATATTGCTCGCAGGTACACGCTCTGAGGCGCGTGGCACGAGCCGAACGCACTTTCGATGGCTCAGGAAGGGTCAACGTCCGTAGGGACTGTAGGACGCCTTCAGTGAGCGGTGCGATCGTCGATCCTCTTTTAAGTCAGGGAATTTAATCTCTTTAACTTAGGATCGGACCTCGTGCGATTTCGAGAGATGGGAGAGTAATGGGTGAGGTCTTAAGTTACGAATAAATGGAAAAACATATATTTAATATAAACAAAACATTTATTATAAATTTAAGTTAATAAAACTATCGCTATTACAATAAGTAAGACGTAGGCAAATTAAACCGGGAATTGAGATATTTTAAAGTGAAAATGTATGTGTAAGGTGTATTCATCGCGGGTGTTACATTAGTGCGGGGGTGATCGGGCAGGATCTTTGAAGGGAAAACCTATTCAATGCACATCCTGCCCGCTATTATTACAATTGATCTTAGAACTGAGGTTACATGAATTTAATTAAATATATGTCCGGTGTGTAGGTGTATTTGAATCTAAATTAAAATATAAAGAGATGTTCGCGGAGTGAAAACGAAAGACAAGAATTTAAGAAATAATTATAGGCTAAGCGTTAGGGTAAGCTGTATATATATATATATATATGTTAAAACAAGGAAGATTTTATGTAAATGGTAATTGTACATTATGCGGATTCTGAGTGATTGGCGTAGGTGCGGTTGACAAACTTTTCGATCGAATCGAAACGCGCGGTGATTTCGTCAAAATCTGACGCGGGCGGATTTTCGCTGGTTAAATCAATGACCGGTGTAGACTCGGTCAGGTCGATTAATTCCGGGGAGGACTGGGTCTTTTTCTCCGTCGTCGGAGCGGAGTGTAGGCTGTTAAGCCGGCGCAGTTCGGCTAGGGCGTCCTCGGAGATGAATCTCCCGGAGAGGACGGATGTTATCACTGGAGAACTATTCTGCCGGTTTTGATGCTGCAGAATGCGTTCTCTTCGCTTCCTGCCCGCTCTATGTTTCCATACCATCTATATAGGAAAGGATTTTTAATTACTCCGAGCGGATAATCGCTAAAGCAACTAGGCGGGAGAATAACTCTAAGTAGGAGCAGCGGATTGATGGGAGATCCTGAGCGAATATCGCTAGGAATAAGGATTCTTAATTATCTTGAGCGAATGACGCTAAGGTAGTTAAGCGGGAGAATTGAGAATTAACGGGAGGTCCTGAGCGAATATCGCTAGGAATAAGGATTCTTAATTATCTTGAGCGAATGACGCCTAAGGTAATTAAGCGGGAGTGTTGAGAGGTCCTGAGCGAATATCGCTAGAACAAAAGATTCTTAATTACTTTGAGCGAGTAACGCTAAAGCAATCCAACGGGAGTATTGAGAAGTCTTGAGCGAGTAACGCTAAAGCAATTAAATGGGAGTATTGGGAGGTCCTGAGCGAATATCGCTAGGAATAAGGAAACTGAGAATCCTCTGAGCAAATAATGCTTGGGGGATTACAGCTGAATCGTGAGAAGCAGAATTACGGGTCGGTAGAGGAGTGCCTTGAGCGTGTTATCGCTAAGGGAAAGGATTCGATAATTACTCTGAGCAAGTGATGCTAGGGTAATTCCAAGAGGAATTATAACAATCTTGAGCGGAGAACGCTAAGATTATTAGAGACAGGAATAGAATGGCTATTATGATACGACTTACATACATTTATACGTGTGCAGGCAATTGAAAGTTAGAGTAAGCGAATATTTAGGACTTACTGTTCGTTGGCATATATATATATATATATATATATATATATATATATATATACATATTTCTGTCAGGCGCTGGTGCTGACCGCAGATCTCGCTGTGAGGGTGATTCGGGCACTTAGCGCGCACAAAATTTACTCGCGATACTTTAAGTTGGCGAACAACAGAAAAGTGGCGTTAGAATATAAGTAAGCGGAAAATATGCGGACTTAGAAGTAAACTGTCTCGTGCCGGATCGGAAGTGTCCCTAAGTGCGGAAAGTCGCGATTTTTATACAGAATTAAGGAGGCGGGATTATTTTCCAGTATAGTGTGATTGGTGGAGTTTTCTTCCGATCGTGACGCAACTTTCGGGTTTTCGCCTATCCCCTGGCGGGCTAGATATAATTATCTATTTTCACGGTTGTCCATTGGCGAGTTTTCCCGTAAGGCCCACCCCCGCCGTCTTATTTTTTGGGGGTCAGTTATCGATTCTTCCAGTGACGCATCCGTTTTTTTTGTTTTTTATTATTATTGTCGATTTCTCTTTTATTAGGGTTCTGGATTCTTAGTTTATCTTACGACCCTGTTTTCAGTATCGGCAGACAAATGCACTAATCTTAATTGCATTTTTATTGCAAACAGAAACTTCCGCCACGTGCCTTTTACAGGATTTCTAAAAGCACGTTTTAGACCTCTTTCTGTTTGTCGGAACATTGCGCGAGCAATTTTAAGCTAGTCGCGCGATGCAATAAAGATCCTAAGCAAGCTCTGTCTGAGATTAAGACCCCTTTGGCGTGTCATGTCGCCGTGTTTTATAGTAGCGGGCCAGACAAAGTTGATAAAACGTAGTCGTATATGCTTTGTCCGTTTGGATTTCGTCGTCTGGAAGTAATCTTTTGATTTCGTTTAGCAATGTAAAGGGAAAACAGAAAATTGCGTCGAGATCGTAACTCACTTTCCGATGGACAGCCGCTAATGCTCGGTTCTGATTTTAATCTTAAGAGCTACTCTAATTTTTTAGGAGAATTCCGCGAAAAAGGGAAATCGTGGAGCCCACAGGACGTAACAATACTATTCACCATACATATTGATGGAGGGTGTGAGTCTATGTGCGTGTGTGTGTGTTGCTCCGCTGAGCCGCTGTGTACGTGTGAAAGGTTGATTCGCGACAAGTACGGAGGCACGGTTGCCTGACGGATTCGCGGACAAGTACGGAGGCACGGTCGCCTGACGGATTCGCGGACAAGTAGGGGAGACCGGGGCTCGTTGGCACCGTTTTCACAATTTCGGCATTTGAGTTTTTAAACAACTAATTTTAATGATTAAACAGTACTAATATGATAGAGAGGACCTTTCTCTACATTTTCATGCTAAGAACGCTCCTGTATACTGTATAGTTTCTTTGTAATAAGTGAAATACGAACATGTTTCATTGTAGCCAACTTGCCTCGATAGTAGGGTAAGTTGGCTATGCGACAAAAGTCCATATTAAATTAATAAAAACGTAATAGAAACACAAAACGGGTAACAGATATGCACTTCTTGATAAAGATTGTATCGTTTAAAGTTATTTTATAATGATTGAATAGCAAAATGCTGTTACAAAAGAACAATTGTAAACTATTTTAGATGTAGCTTTCTTCAACATAAAAATATTAATATAAATATATATCTAGCTTCTATCAGCATTGTAGGTAGCAAATCACATGCTCAAACAGGTCTCACGCGCGCGGCTATAACAAGTCAAGCTAAGCGTGTCTTGATATGAGCCAACATACCCCATCCCTACATACGTTTGATTTCAGTCATTTTCTTACAATAAATTACTGTTGTTCCTCAAAATGACATGTCGTATAGTAATAGAAACTTTTCTTTTAACTAATAATACGTCACACTTTGATTTACTTCTCAAGCTGAAGAGCATTAATACGATATTTTGAAACGCTCGAAAATTTACTTGCCACCTCTTGAAATAGAGTTTTCTCTTTTTCTATTGTAATACTTGTTTGATTTAAATAAAACTTTGGGAAAAGTACTTATATCATAAAAGAGATATTTTGTGATAACTTTCCCATTATTTCTATCGCTATAAATACGTAAATGGAACGCATTGTCAACTTGCCTCTTGTGCCAACGAGCCCCGGTCTCCCCTACGGAGGCACGGTCGCCTGACGGATTCGCGGACAAGTACGGAGGCGCGGCTTATCACTAATAGACAGGACGGTCAGGAGCTCAGTCGGAGGCGCCCGACTGAGCGGCCCGTACACCGGGGGCACCCGTCTTCCGTACGGCGGAAAGGGTCGGGGGCGCCCGACCCAGAGGCAGGAGAGGACAGGTAAAACCAACCGGGGGCACCCAGCCGGGGAGGCCCGTATCCTGGGGGCACCCAGGTGAGAACGGGGGCGCCCGTTCTCTGTACGGAGGACGAGGTTGGGGGCACCCAACCTAGAGAAGCGGTCTCGGAGAGTGGTCGTGACAGGAACAGGAGCTGGATAAGTCCTATCCAGGCTTACTCGAGCCGGCTCGAGTCCCCTATTTATACCCCGAATAGAACGGGTGGGGGCTGCCCCACCGCTCGGGCATCGGAGCACGTGCGTCGTGACGCCGAGCGCGTGCTAGACGGCCGTCAGGGCCGTATCGGTAGTGACGAATACGCGTATCGTCACAATACTAATATATACCTAAATATTATTAATGTTGATTTTTATCAGCTTTTAAACGACGAAAAGAAATATTATTTGAACTACAATTAGAGTTACAAGTTTAGGGTTGCAATATATAATATATACACAATGTAGGGGAGACTGGGGTGAAGTCGGCCCTACTTTTTCGATGCCGATTTTTAACAACAAAATAAATCATTTTAGTGAAATGTAGTATACCATTGTAAAGAGTGAACCCTTGGCTACAAAATTTATATAGGCATTTTTGGTCTACATCGCTTTGTTCAACCGGTATAGAGTAAAAACAACAAAGGTGCAAAAATCGAAAAGTCAAAATTCCCGGGGCAGAGTCGTGTCTTCATTCTCGGACTGGATTTTAAATAAGGATACATAATTTTGATTATAAAAAATAATAGAATACACTTCATTCATTGTTTTAGTAAATATGCAGAATTTGGGCCTCACCGATTTCGTTCAACTTAGGCTTAAACGACGCGTTTTTGCGTGAAACGACCGAATCTGGCAGAAAAAAGCGTCGCTCTGCCCCGCGACGCGAGATATTAATCGTTAAAGTTGACAGGAATCAGGTTATGATTCCTGTCATACCGACGAGCTGTAGCGACTGCGAACATGTCCTGTGGCCATATGCGCATGCTCAGTGGCCGCACGCGCATGCAGCAGATCACGTGACAACTGTGGTTGGTAAGTCAGAAGTGTAACATAATTTGAAATGATAGTCTTTTGTTTTATCAGAAGTTATTATGCCAAGCCAAGATGCAGCTGCACGAATTCTTGGCAGTAACTCACGACAAGGAAAAATTAATAAATTATTTAATAGAACATAATGTAATAAGAAACGAAATATATTGTCCGAAGTGCAATAATAATTTAAAGTTAAACAGAGATAATTTCTCATTTCGTTGTTGGAAAGTATCATATGAAAAAAATAAACATAAAAAATATGTGAAGAAACAGTGCACATTTAAAGGAAGTGTTAGATTTGATACATGGTTTAGCAAATCTAACTTGAGCTTGGAAACAATATGCAGGATGACTGCATATTTTATCATGCTAAGACCTCCGAGACAAATGTTTTTGTGCACAGAATTACAACTTACCCAGCACTCGGTTGTTGACTGGATTTCCTTTTACCGAAAAGTAAGTATAATTTAATATACTTAATATAATGAATGTATGTTGTATAGATATATATTTATAGAATTTGTTATGTTGATTTGTTATAATAGGTTTGCATATATTGGGCCGAAAAGAACTCGACGAAACTTGGAGGGCCCAATATAATCGTCGAAATAGACGAAGCAAAAATCGGCAAAAGGAAGTACAATCGTGGCCGAATAATCGAGGGAAAGTGGATCTTCGGTGGATATGAGCGTGGCACAAAAAAAATTTTTATTGTGCCAGTGCAAGACCGCACGGAAAAAACTCTGCTTGAGCTGATCAAGGAGTGGATTCTACCTGGGACGACGATAATGTCGGATTGTTGGAAGTCGTACAACTGTTTAAACAGTGAAGGCTTCCAACATCTTACAGTAAATCACTCGATGAATTTCGTCGACCCAGATACCGGTAATTACATTGCAAATATATAAAGAGTAACATATGCATTCGAAATACACAACACTAAACTAAGCATTACTAATTTCTATTTGTTTGTCTATTCAGGTGCTCACACTCAGCACATTGAACGTGTTTAGAGAGAAGTAAGGGCTAATATCCCACGGTATGGAACGCGTACTTCGCATTTAGTGGGATATTTAGCTGAATATCTCTTCAAACGCGTTCATGCTTATGAAGATCGCTTAAGCAGTTTTTTCCGTGCAATTGCGGAATTGTATCCACCGAAGACTGTGGACGATGAAGCAGATGTCTCGGAGGCAACATCATCACAAGCTTAAGTTAGATTTGCTAAACCATGTATCAAATCTAACACTTCCTTTAAATGTGTATTGTTTCTTCACATATTTTTTATGTTAATTTTTTTCATATGATACTTTCCGACAACGAAATGAGAAATTATTTCTGTTTAACTTTAATTTATTATTGCACTTCGGACAATATATTTTGTTACTTATCACATTATGTTCTATTAAATAATTTATTAATTTGTCTATCAAATTATATTAATATTATTGCATCCCTACTTGTCAATATATCCTATATAATATATCAAAGTACATGCGTGGGCCGGGGGGGCTTCGCCCCCCCCCTGCACCCCCCCCCCCCATTGTGTGAGTAAACCTAGGGGTGTGGGCGGGGGGGCTCCGCCCCCCCGCACCCCCGGGCACTGGGCGGTGTGGGTGGGGTTGACGGGTGGGCAGGGGGGGGCTTCGCCCCCCCCCGCACCCCCCCATAGACACGCCTTCGGCGTGCCCGGGGGAGGCTTCGCCCCCCCCTGCCCACCCCATCGTGTGAGTAAACCTAGGAGTGTGGGCGGGGGGGCTTCGCCCCCCCGCACCCCCCATGCACGTAAGCCTCGCTTTGTAATAATTTATAAGTGCATGAGGCTCACGTGCATGGGGGGGTGCGGGGGGGCGAAGCCCCCCCGCCCACACTCCTAGGTTTATTCACACGATGGGGGGGGGCAGGGGGGGCGAAGCCCCCCCCGGGCACGCCGAAGGCGTGTCCATGGGGGGCGGTGCGGGGGGGGGGCGAAGCCCCCCCTGCCCACCCGTCAACCCCACCCACACCGCCCAGTGCCCGGGGGGGTGCGGGGGGCGGAGCCCCCCGCCCACACCCCTAGGTTTATTCACACAATGGGGGGGGGGTGCAGGGGGGGGGGGCGAAGCCCCCCCCGCCCACGCATGTACTTTGATGTTCGTGATACCTAACTGCTTGAATCAAGACGCTTGGTTATTCCGCACGATTTACCAGTTATCATATTTAAAATTGGCGCACTTTTGCATGCGCGTGCGGCCACTGAGCATGCGCATATGGCCACAGGGCATGTTCGCAGTCGCTACAGCTCGTCGGTATGACAGGAATCATAACCTGATTCCTGTCAACTTTAACGATTAATATCTCGCGTCGCGGGGCAGAGCGACGCTTTTTTCTGCCAGATTCGGTCGTTTCACGCAAAAATGCGTCGTTTAAGCCTAAGTTGAACGAAATCGGTGAGGACGCCCAAATTCTGCATATTTACCATTGTTTTTTAGTAGAAAAATGGAAAACGGAAAATAATTTCAAAAAAATCAATTTTCTTTTTTGCTAACAGTTAAAGCATGTAAAAACAGAGTCTGACGAGCGCACGCACTCGTTGTGTGCCTTACGCCTGCACGAAATGCACTGTTTTTCATCGGCTCTGTTTTCTATTATCTCTGAGCATACGCAGCACATATTATTTAGCTTTCTTGACTTCGTTTTGGCTTGGAAACGACTTCGCCCCGAACACAACTTTTAGGTTTGGTCGCTTATAAAACAATAGAAATCAATGAAAATAAAAAAAAACTGCACTGGATTCGTGTTCAGCATGCATTACTCTTTAGAGCCACTTATTTTGAGATTCGGAGAGACAATAATACTTGAGATATTACAAACTTTCGATGCGGAAGAAATTTTACTTTCAACCTGCGAAAACACGTTTGCTTCGATAAGAATCACAACATGGCACGTAACCTCACTAAACTCCGTTGGTCACGTGGGCACCATCCGCACCATAAGCCGCGTTTACAGTATTAATGGCGAGTTCACACAACGTACAAATTTCGAGATAATTGCAAAAACGACTCCGCCCCGGGGCCGACTTCGCCCCAGTCTCCCCTGCATAATATTTATTTTTTCACAAATATAAGATTAAGATCTTCAAAACTATTGTTAATTTTTCATAGCGTCTTAAAAATTGTACCTAAGCTAAATAATAATAACTGAAAATAGAATTGCAAATAAAACATAAATCGATATTTCTGATAAAATATGAATGTTCGATGATCCATTTACTCATTGTTTACATGACATGTTAAACACAGTTTACATTGTAAATGTAGGTTATTATATATTTTATGCGCAAACGCCCAACTCTTGTAAATAAGAATAAACTTGTACACACACATCCCTGATAACCGCCAACGATAGAAAACGATAAAAAATTTCTTATCGTTTTTAATATGGTTAGTGAATCGTTTATTTACGATACTCTATCAGAAATTCACGTTACAAAATACTTGGGATCCTATTGTAAATGTCTTATCAGCTGCACATTAGTTTCTATCGTTTTTAATATGGTTAGTGAATCGTTTATTTACGATATTCCAGCAGAAACTCACGTTACAAAATACTTGGGATTCTATCGTAAATGTCTTATCAACTGCACATCAGTTTCTATCGTTTTTAATATGGTTAATGAATCGTTTGAATTAGTTTTAGTCAATCCATTTCAATCGTTACGAATCGTGAATTAAGGAATCAGATTCATACCGATTTATTTCTTTCAATCGGTTTTTATCGTTTTGAAGAACGCCGGGAACGGGGCAACTAGCGCCAGGAGTCGGAGGCCGCTGGGCTCGGTGTTTGGTGTCCGGGGCGGCTACCGCTAGGAGGTCTTTATAGGAAGAGATCCCTTCAGTTACGATACTGGATTTCTCTGCTTTTCGTCTCGCAGGGGGTCTGCTTATGTATTATGACTGAGTGTATTTTAAATACAAGAAGCGCTTTCCATCATGCGCGGCCTAGCGGCATTGTCGCAAACTAATCGTCGATTTGGTTGATGCAGATTCAATTTATATCATTGATATACGATAGAAAACGAACCGATTTGCTGCTGTAAAGAAGATGATAAGTTGTATGTCAGAAAATCCTGATAAGAAACGATAGATGTATCGGTTCGGTTAAGTCGTATAAATATCGACAAGATGTCTATCATTTTATTCTTATATATCCGTATTAATGCATACGGTAAAATTATTACCATAAATAACGATATATACTATATCGTGTATATACGATTGATTCAGACGGGCAATAATTGTACATATAGAAAACGATTCATAACTATAAAATTTGTATAGTTATTTTCTTATTCGGATCTAAAGCGATAGAAACCGTTTCGATTCAATTAATGTTTTATCTGTCTTCTAAATATGCAACGATAGAACCGATAAGATACGATTAAAAACGATACAGTTGTAGCCGTTTTTAATCGTTTTCTATCGGAGATGGTTACCAGGGATGTGCGATACATATATATAATTTCTATTCTATTTCTTGAGTAAATTTTACTCTTTGTTTAGGATTAAGGTAAAGTCATACGGTGGGGCGCTGTCGCGACAGCGAATATCCCTGGCGCGAGCACACGCGACCCTCGGGCCTGATCCGAATTCGTCCGAGATCTCCCGGTTGTCGCGTCTGTTCCGACATGCAAATGTAAAGCGCGCACGCGTTTCCTAATTCGCGTATACTGCGCAACGCGTTACATTGATGTGGTTCGTCACCTCACTTCCCCTAACAGCACGATATATTGCAGCAACATTGCAGCAATATTGCCACATTGCACTTGCAGCGTAAAATTGCAGCAACATTGTAACAATATTGAAATACAATATTGTGGCAATCTTGCAGTAATATTGCTGCAAGGTGGCACTGCAACATATTAAAAGACATATATATACATATACGTACGTATATTATATATTATATGTACCAATTTAGTAGAATGCATTTACGTACTGCTTCTATGTACATATAATAGATATAATGTCAATATTAAAAATTTGTGCAGCTATATACTATTTTTAAACTGAATTTGTTTCTTAAGATGATTTTTGAAAAATTATATATTTGCGCTGGTTGTGACATATGTGGACTATATATAACACTTACATCAAATTAAGAAGTAGTCTACCACGTAAGGCAGTTGGCTCACGTTCCAGAGGTCCCGAGGTCCCGAGTTCGAATCCCGCCAAGGTAAGTGTGTTTTTCAAATACGAGAAAATATTTATAATCATAGACTGCATCTTAAGAAACAAATTTGGTTATAAAATAGTAATAAAATTTCGAAAAAAATAATTTTTTTTATGCCGGGTGAATATCGGAAATGTAGTGCCACAACCGCAATAACAACTGCAATATTGCAGCAAAATTGCGCTACAATATTGCCACAACATTGCAGCAATATTGCGCAGGGTAAGACATTAATAGATTGCTGCAGCATTGCAGCAATATTGCATGCAATATTGCAAGCTTGCTGTGCAATATTGCTGCAACATTGCTGCAATATATCGTGCTGTTAGGGTTCGTGGATCGATATGATTCGTCCTTCGTGAGGCAACGACCCCCGCCGAGGGTCTCATCTCGGGACGAGGGATGATCGATATCGATCCGCGCTCTCTTCGTTTTCTGTCTCGCTAAGGAGAAAGTCGAGCCGGTCGTTCGTGGCAATTCTATTCTCGGGAGTGCCGAAAGTAATTGTGCAAAGACCGTATAGTCTCAGCGCGAGCCGCACCCGCTAGGTCGCCGCGTGAGACATTTCAGATCGCTTTTCCGTTCACGTGAACGGAGAGAGCACCAGGTTCGTCGCGCGCGTCGATGATCCGCGCGCGAGTTCCGTAAAGTTGGGTGCGCTCAGTGCATCCCGGCAAAGGGTTGCCACGGACGCACAAGTTTCGTCGCGATCTGCACCCGCTCGATTGGTCGTCGCGCGAAACATCTCGTTTCCCGAGTTTTCGTCGCCCGTAATACGACGGGCCGACGCACATAGACGGATTACGTGATCCCCGCGTGCGGGCGCGTGATCCTTAGCGGAAGACTCGTGTCGACGGCGAACCGTCCCACAACGCTACTCCGGTTTTCGCGAGTGCCTCTATATCGAGCGTCGTGATCACCGAGCGTGAGAGTTGTCTCTCAATTTTCATACAATCAATGACGGGAGTTCGATCCCGATATCGACCCCGCTCGCGGCCATCTTGTCGTGCCGCGCCGTACATTGTGAACGCGGCTCTGCCGCGCCTCGTATTGCTGTGAGTTAGTGTAAAATGCGTGTCCGCTATCGAGTTCCCGAGTAACCAGAGTGAGCCTGAGCCTTTCGCACGTTTCCGTGTTCGCGGTCGCTCATCTGCCGCGCGAGCAAGATATCCGTCGGTCGCGAGCAAGATCTCCGATCGCGAGGGCGATCACTTCATCGCTCTTCAAGATTTCCGTTCCGCGAGCCACGCAGAGAGACCGAGCGACTCAAGATTTCCGCCCGATATTTCCGCGAAGGCTTAGCCCACTCGGGTGCGCGCGAGTGCTAGAACTGTGTGTTAAACTGTAATAAATTGTGCTTGTCAATCACACATCAAGGGCGTGCGTTATGTAAAACCTCTCCTCGCTAACTCCTCGGCTCTTACCCCGCGCCCTGGACAGGGTGGTCCCGGCATTCATTCGTGTCCCGAGGGTACCTCGGCAGAGCACGAAACACTCTTATTAATAATTATTTTTTACTTTATTGAAAATTATATAATTTACCTTATATATATATATATAAGGTAAATTATAATTAATACTAATACTACTATACTTAATACTAATATATAAAATTCTTACGGGTGGTGTATGTTTCAACGTTTTTAACTTAAAAACTATTGGATCAAAACCATTTGTATTAAAACCATATAAAATAGGGGTAGAATTTTCCGGGAAGTGCTATAGAGTGTATAGTTTTTCGTTACCTATTTTCTGGAAACCAATTTTTTTAATTTTTTTAATTCTTACGGGTGGTGTATGTTTGAACGTTTTTAACTTAAAAACTATTGGACCGAATTTGTATTAAAACCATATAAAATAGAGGTAGAATTTTCCGGGGAGTGTTATAGAGTGTATAGTTTTTCGTTATCTATTTTCTGGAAACCGATTTAAAAAATTTTTTTAATTCTTACGGGTGGTGTATGTGTGAACGTTTTTAACTTAAAAACTATTTGACCGAATTTGTATTAAAACCATGTAAAATAGGGGTAGAATTTTCCGGGGAGTGCTATAGAGTGTATAGTTTTTCGTTATCTATTTTCTGGAAACCGATTTTTTTAATTTTTTTAATTTTACGCGAAATAATTGACCGAATTTTAAAGAATTATATATGAATAAACTAGCTGGGGTTACCCGGGCTTCGCCCGGGAGTCGTTTTTCTTAAAACGACTTCATTTGTGTTTCAATAACTTTATTGTGGACAAACATAAGGAGTATGTCGGGTGGTTGATCTAAAGATGGTAGTTCAACTTTTCCGCATAAATAACACATTCAATTTTTCACTTAAAAAATCAACGGATAAAATTGGTAATCGGTAAGTCAAATATCGAGGTTCTGTGTACATCGTGAGCGAGCAATCTTAAAATTCCCGAAAAAACGCCCGGGTAAACCAAGGGAAGATGTCGCTGATCGGTAAATGAAATATCGGAAAAGCGGAAATGACTCAATAGTGTGAAACTCGAATAGAAAAAGACCGGTTACGACATGTTTAATCCATGAAAACATTTATGCGGTTCGATTTGAAATTAGAGGCATTTAGTTATGATTCAAATTACGAATATTAATTTCATCCGAGAGTAATAATTGGGAAAATGGATGCAATATGTGATCATTGTCAAGCAAAAAAATTTTAAACTTAAGCACCTAGAATGTGTTATTCATGCGGAAAAGTTGAACTACCGTCTTTAGATCAACCACCCGACACACTCCTTATGTTTGTCCACAATAAGGATATTGAAACACAAATGAAGTCGTTTTAAGAAAAACGACTCCCGGGTAACCAGCTAGTATATATATATATATATATATATATATATATATATATATATTATGTTTTATTTTCATTAATTTTTATCCAATTTTTTTTAAGAGAGGGAAAGATACATATCATTATAGTATACAATTTATTAAACAAGCTTGAAATAATTATGTGCACTCACATAACTTGCACATTTGTTGTAAGTTATTTATTTAATGATTATATTTGTCTAATTAATAACTGTGACAACAAAATGATGATTTACATCTGTATTTATTATTTATTACAATTATTACATTACGATCATATTTCGTGTAAAAGAAATAATCGACATAAACACAAAATTGAATAGCTTCTTAAAGAATATATTTTGATTGGTGCATTAAAAAATGTATAAATTTATATATGTATTATCTATATGTATATTTGTATATCGTTTGATATAGTATAAAGCAAGATTAATAATGATGTTGACATATTCCCAAAAGTTATAATTCCATTATAAACTTTGTTATGGTTCTTACTGTAGTGACGTAAGCATCGTAAAATACGATAAGGATACTTGCAAGATCTAAAAATAATATCACAATAATGTTCTTGATTTTAAATAATCAAAGAAATATTGCGTTTTGCACATACCGCGCTGAAGTTCACCATCGACATTACGAACATCTTACCAGCTTTTATTTGGCACGGCTTAGCAGTACGCAGTAATGTAAATTTCAAGAGACGTCTCGATCTTAATGAAATCTTATACCAGTCACAGCTGTAACTGTAAATGCATTAATATTTTATACAATTTTTGTTTGCCAACAAAATAACGACATTGACTTTTAAATTATTTAATAAGATTAAGGGAGCTGAATTATAAAATATATCTTTTCTGATTTTATATTTTACACACACACACACACACACACACACACACACACACACACACACACACACACACACACACACATATACACATCTCTTTTCAGTTTAATATATCCTTTAGCGCATAGATTGTTTAAATATTACTGGCTAACACATAGTCGTAATGCGTACATTACGTCCTGAAGTCCGCTGCTGTGATCGATCAATCTTTGAGAAATCAAACTCAGGCAATATATGTGTAGCACTTGCGCTAAATTAGCAGAGAGAATTCTGATAATTTCGTCCAGTTGATTGTTTACCATTATCAACTTAAATACACAACTTTATTTAGCACCTTTCATATGAAAAAACAGTTATTTTTTTAAAGCTTCTATATTTAATTCGGATGTTTACCTCAGCCGCGCCGAAGCTTAAACATATAACTACATTTCCCAGAAGAAAGAGAAATGATGTTGCGTAATTAGACGAGAGAACATCGGAAAGTCTACATATAAAATAATGAAATAAATACTTTAATCTATTGAAATAAATCTAATATAATCAGTACTTGGTTAAATCTAATATAAAATTTCACATAAAATTTATCTAAATTGATATAAACGTTACCTAGAAATTAAGTATTTTAGAAATATGTGTAAATACTGCCATATTGTGCAAGACATATTAAAATGCGGCATTAATACTAACTTTAACGCATGTTTGTAGGATTTGATACAGCCAATTATGTCATGATACGCTTCATCGTCCTCAATATTTGGCTCGGGCAATACGAAATTCGAGCTTCGTATGCGCTCTATGTTATATCTATTTAACAAAATTATAATACTGCTGATCTTAAAAGAAGATTTTCTTGATACAGGTTTTCTCGCGAGGACAACTCACCGTATACATTCGAACAATGCACAGATATGCTGAGTGCAAAGTGTGAACGTGCAGTCGACAGCTATCACCACGGAGACTATATAAAATACGCTGATGAACCCGTGAAGCATCAACAGGTTGAAATACTTGTCCATGTCAAGAACATGTTCCAAGCGATATAGAAACCTGGCCGTGTATGTTTCATTCGTCGGTAAAAACTTATAGATTCCGCTAATGACCACTGGTGTCGTAGAGTAGAAAAGCCACGTTACGTAAAGAGCAACTGGAAATCACTTCTTTTTCTTTACATTGCTTCAAAAGTTACGATATTTTAACAGAAAAGGAGCAGGCTGTTTATTTAAAAGTCCAAGAAAAATTTAAGCGCAACTTAAAACACAATATGATCAATAACAAGAAAATCAAATCGGGAGAAGAGGTGATATAAGAAGTAACATCGACAGATCTCCATATATTAACAGATTTGTGGTATTTATCCATTAGGAAGAAAACAAACTAATTATAAAATAAAGGCAACTTACTCGCGTATCGTATCGTGAAGGTTTTGCTCTCCTCTGCGTAATGCTGTAATATTTCTTTCTCTGGACCCGCGTATTTCATCTTCCATGTCTCTTCGATATCCTCCAGAAGCTCTTTCATCTGCAGCTCGAAGAAGTCGTTCGGTATACAATCACAGAACGATCCGATTAGCCTCATATGCGGCAGAACATAAGGTACGAACTTTGTCATTAGTAAACACGCAGTTAATGAACTTCATGATAACGAAGCTATTCACCAGTAACGGTGACGTATTTTCCATAATGATGCTCAGATCCGTTATCCCAGCTGCTAAGCCCCAAAACTGCCGGAAATTAGAAACAAATTGTCAGTCTCAATTCTAACGTAATCTGTATACCTGTTGTACGTATCTTTAAACACCTCAAAGGCTGTCAAACTGAAAATAAACAAAGATGTAACGGCGAACATCATGTTACCCTCCAGTCGCGACTGAAATGGCCATTGGCCGATTACGGACAGGAACCTTTTGTTGAGATAATAGTAGCGATTGTCAAAGAAAGACATATTGTATTGGAAAACCGAAGAAGTTCGAAACGATCAGATATCTCGTCGAATATTCACGCCTAATCGCAGAGTTTATTCCTTTGAAATGATAGTTGCGTATTCCTTTGAAAAGATTTTCAAAAAGTAATACAACGAAAAAACAATGGAATATATTCCACAATACCATGCAATCACATATTTATGAGTAATGAGTCGCATTTCTCTCAACGGACTGTTTGATCGGAAAGGTCTATAACTGCGACTGTACATTGTATATACCCATCGCTTTATAAAACAAGCAAAATTGCTAAAACTATAAGATAAATGGTAGTAAAATACACGCGAATTGCAGAACCACAAAAGTGAAACTGTTTACTTATTTTATTGAAACCGTTCAGTATTGGAAGAATCATCAGTTCTATGAAGTTTAACATTTTTTGCGTTAATATTATATTTTGTTTCTACTTTTCTACGCAAGTACATAATTGCATACGGTATTATATCTGTTATTCACGGATAACAAATGATTCGATATAATAACTAATATTATTGTTCAAAGTAGAATGAAGAAAGAATATAAAATATGATGTTTATTACTTAACTGTTAAGTACAAATTTTATATATATATTTATATTGTTATAAAATTAACGATACGATCTACTTGAATTTTTGATAGCCTTTCCGATAACCAGCAAATAAATAAAGAAGGACATAGAAACTAAATTATTGTAGATAAATAATTACATTTATTAAAATAGATGCTTAATTAAAAATTAGCTAAGAAATACAAATAAGAAATATTATAATTGCAGATATTGGAATTTTCGATAATACGTATAAGAACAAAAATACTTTTATTAATGATCATATACTTTTGACAAAATATGATGCACGAAGTAAACCGCATTCCATATGGCGAATAATTACATGTCATCCGAGCTTAATGATACCATTAACGTAACGTAAGAAGCGGACTTTCTCATGAGCTTAAAAATATAATGTAATATTAAATATATATTTTCTACATGTAATTTTTTAAATACGTATAATTAAGCGGAATATTTATATATGTTTTAAATATTGTTCAAAAACAGATTATTTACACAGATTTTAGATTTAGATACTTATTTTCACGGCTATTATTCATATATACGAGTATACTGAACACTTTACCGTGCTGTAACTTTCCAAGCAAATTACGTATATTTTCGCCATAGTTATGTGACATGGTTTTTGACACTTCATTATTAGAAATAGCAGCATCCTCTTTGCTCCCAAAGACATTTGATACCACAATCCGTTATATCTGAAAATATATTATAACTTTAAAATCATGACGTCATGGATTAATTAAATCAATAACTTACGCTGCAACAGAAATCTGAGAACTCTGATCTATTATCTTCTGTCCTATCCAACTATTAAAGAAAAATCGAGTAGATTGAAGGAGCAAAAGTGGACCGTTTTTCATTAGTTCCGTATTAATCACGATCTGCACAATAACGCACAAATATAAAATCAATTTAAGTCAACATAAAAGAGAATATTTTTACAATATGTAACGGATCAACAATTTATTAAATAACTCTAACTGTGTATTTAGAATGTATTATATGTACATATACCATAACGCATGTAGAACACTGAAGTAGAATTCCCAAACCAATGTCAGCAAATAGGCACATCGCAAACGTCGATTCGATCAACTGGATTAATCTATTGACAACAAATAGAGATAGAAAAATCCATGGAGCATATCTATAATATTTCAGGTGGACCTTATAATACGATTCATTCGATTTTATATGAACCTCTCTATTCTGATTTGCAGCTGTATGCATTGTACCAGCTTCTCAATATCTCTGTCCTCTTTAGATATGGGATTATGATCGATACATTTTAATTTACCATGTATAGCTAATTTTTTCAAACGGTAACTGCAAGTATATAGTCATGTATGTACATAGAAGAGATATTTTCTATAAAAATGAGACAAAGCAAAAGTAGGATACTTTAATATAGCCAGTGTACCACAGGCATGTTGCAGGAACGCGAAATAGATGGTATCTGTTGCGACCACTATCGTAACACACATAGCGTACCCTGCGAACGTAATTGCTAAAAGAATGTAATAATGCTTTTCCAAATTCAAGAAGAACTCGGCAGGGTGCGGCATTTTCTTCGGTCTCGTTACGTTTAACATCAGTATGATGTCGAATAAGGGTACGGTGAGCGGCGCCGTCACGAAACTGGCTGCACCCGTGCTTGTAAAAACTGGTAAAAAGGAATTGTCTCTCTCTGCATAATTGCTCAGTGGAACGGACGTTGGGTATACTTATCGTTAGGCTTACTTAAGTAAGCCACTGTGAATATTCGACTTTTCTCAGCATATTCTATCAAAATCCAAATATCATGGTATTTCGCCAATAAACACCAATCGTAACGCACGTGCTCAATCAGCATCCTAAACTGGAGGTACAGCAATTTTTCTTGGGCGAAAAATAACTTTCTGCATTGCGATACAATTTACTTACTTTTTTAGCTTGCCAACGAACACCAATTACTTTCAAGAGACATAGAAGCGCGCCAAGTAAAGTTGGCAGAACATCGTAAAAATCGTTTAAATTTCTCATACGTTTGAACAAGAATGCGACCTATTAATAAATTGTAATTAATTTATCGTATCGTATTTAATGTGAAATACGTGACTTTCGATGTAACTGTACAGATTCAAATGGCGCAAAAATCGCCGACAATTTCAGAAAACTCATAATATTGAATTTCTAATTGATCTTCTTACGATTTTTTTGGTTCGTCTATAATTTGCGAGATACCTGAGGCAGGAGTATAATCAGTATACCAAGTATTGCACAATAGAAAAATGTGTTTTTGTTAGACGATGACTGTACCGGCCACAAACCGAGAAACGACAGCAGCAGCTTGTTAACTTGAAAATATCGGGTATCAAAGATGTCCATTGGCTGGCCTGTGCTTGTTGAAGCGGAATTCTTGAATAAGTCGAAGTGACGTTTCCGTCAACCGCACGATTCATTTGATATTCTCTTGGGGTGTCGATACGTTGGCAAAGAAATACACGTTATAATATTCCCATTTAAATGGAATCAGTAATGAGAGAAGTCGCCTCCCGCTGCCGGACGATACGCGAGAAGTCCTGCAATTTTAATTTCGTCGTCAATATTGTGGCGTAAAGCAATACGGTGGTAACGCTTACGTTCTGGGCATATTCATTTTTATAAAACAGACGATATAACAGTTATACGTCGCATGACATAGTTGGTTGCCATATGTCAATTATGTTAGATATATATTTCTTAACTACAAAATAAAAAAATATTATCATTTACAAATTACCGGCAATAATTTAATTTACGGCAAACGTATTTATACAGCGATGGATTTTTGGTTTAGTAAGGATGCATCTAAATAAATTAGGAAAATATATATGTAAGTAAAAAAAATAAGAATATAATCTCTTAGATTATTATTATAACATAAGTAAATATAAGAATATATATTATCAGTATATCAGTATATATATATATATAATATATTTGTCAATACATATACGTACTAAAGAAATTTATGTTTTTGTTAAAATCTAATAATACGACACTACTGCTAGATCCACGATTCGGCTTAGGTGCCGCTTTCTTCTTCACGCATTGACAGTATTATCATGCAATATGAGAGTGACGTTTTCATTATCTTAAAAAAAGCGTTACATATTATATTTATGATACGTGCATCAAATAATATTGCTTCCTCTGCGACGCTTTTTCCTCCGGTCTCGCTATCCGGAGGAGGGCTATCGTGGATTAACTTACCGATGCAACAACTCTCACTTAATCTGGGCGCCAGGCGTGCACGCCACCGAACACGATACTACTATTAATTTACTCACGAATTTGCCCGGAGACTCAGGGCTGGGCTTTTGGCTGGCGGGAATTTGGAGCGGGGCGATACGCAATTAGAGCACAGAAATAAAATAGAAATAATATATTTGAAAGAAAAGAAAACAAACAGAATATATTAGAGACAGAGGTGAAAATAGAGATAAACGAAATATGCGAAATCCATCGTATTTACGGCAGCGCGAGACTTAATAACTAAGACGAGGTAACGAACGCGAATACTTAGAGACTATCGCAAGACGGCGAACGCGAACATGTCGCCGAACGACGAACACAAATATCTGAATAGCGCAATATCAACGCGAATATTCCACGAACGCGACTGCTTAGAAAGCGCAAGATTTTAACGCGAATACTTAGTTAACGCAACTCATCCGCAGTAACATAATTCAAAGAAGATTACCGCGATAGGACATACCTCAAGGGTACCGACGCAATTAACGAATTTTCCTCGCGAGTTCAACTCGACGATTCCGCACAGACGAGTACTCTATAACGACACAACCAAGTCCGCTATAACACGACATACACGACACGGCCGTATGCCACGTACACAAAACCTCTGTGACTTTCGCTGGTGGCACTCGGGCGCTTACGATCCCGTACGCAACACGAAACACGAAATTAGACACGTATCGCGGGCGATCCCGCGGTTAGCCACGCAAATCCCGTCTCACACGAAGTCCGGCGATTCCGCGGCGCCACGTCGATCCCGACGATCGCTGCCAACGCCAATTAACGGTCCCTGCAGCCCGAATGCGTAGCGTCACAAGCACGGGGTCGAGTGCCCTCCAAAATACCTGACCACTCGACACCCGCTTAACACGAATATTCCCGCGATCTTCCCGGCGCGACTCCCGTCGTCACGCGCCGCCCGATCGCGTACAACACACGAAACGACACACTAACGAAACGAACGCTTATGACTGTCGGCCGCGGCGGAATTCCCGGGGAGGGCCCCCTACGGTCTCTACCTACTTGGAGTTCTGCTGTCGGCGAGGCCCCGGCGAGGATTCCGATACGATCCTCTCTTTCAACTCTCTCGCGACGGTAACTACACGACAGGTACTCTATACACACTCCGGGGCCGGCGCCTCGAGCAGAACGTCCGTTTCGCGAAGACGCCAGGGTGGTGACCTTACAAGGAATCGCTGCTCGATGCGTCCGGGAGGTCCACCTCGAGGCTGGAGATGCGTCTCTCGTCACGGCTGGCACGACAGTGTCGGGGTAATGGCGCGTCGGGCTCGCGTCGGCTCCCCGCGCCTGCGCACTCGGTGCGTTCCGCGCGCGCTCTCCAATCCGAGCGCCGTCCCTGACTGTTCGCGCTGGCGTTACTCCACGGCGCCTCCACTGCTGCGACGCTGTTACTCGCGCCTCCACCTCGGCGCGGCCTTTTGTAACGAGTCCGGCTGTCCTGGCCGCGACTCGTAGCTCGGCGTAACGTGTGCCTGGCTGGCCGGGCCATGGCCACGTCGCCGGCAACCCTTGGGGCGACGGTCACGAGGACGAGCCCTTCCTCGTGCCGTTCCGACCTCCCTGGCCTCTCTGGTACTACTTCAGGGCGTCCCCCGGGCGTCTGCGGTTGTCACTGGCCGATGGTGCCGAGCGCGGGGTCGAATCTCCAATCTCCATGGGCGCCCGCCGTGGCGAACGGGGAGGCGCGGACGCGGCCCGACTTACAGCCATGTTTCCCAGCCGTCTCCTAGTCCTCTTAATTTCCCTCGTTGCGGTTCATGGCCGTTACAAATGGGCTCCGGTCATCCCTGGCAATCTTTCCTACGAACTTAAATACTAATTAATTTAACGTTAGGACCCCTCCCCGCTCCGCGCGAGGGAGCATCCCCAAATTCCCCTCGGCCGAGCCCGTCCGGAAAGTGGACGCGACTTGTCACGTCATACCTCATAGAGGAAGCTTTGTTTTCATAAACTTTGTATAAGATGGACCTTTGATCGCATATATAAAGCTACGTCTAATTAATCAAATTTTATAGAATTATATAAGAATTATATGAAATAGGGATAGAAAAGACCGAAGAAAAAATTGTTTTTTTAGTTTTCGATGCCAATGTGTTCAGAATGTTCTTAAACGTCAGAAAATTGCAATTTTTAAAAATGTCCGTATGGCCGTATGTGTGTATGTGTGTATGTGTGTATGTATGTGCCAAATTTAGCGAAATTTCTATAACTCAAGAACTGAGTTCTTAAAGAATTATATATGAAATGGGGTAGAAGAAGCTGAAGAATATAATAGAATTAGAAAAATTGCTAATATATAATAAAGGGGTTACCGATTTCTATCTAAAAAAAATCTACATGATTACTCTAATTTCCGTAAATTTTTTGATATCGTGCTTAATTTTTTCTTACGGATAGAGTATCATTAAAGGAAGATTGTTATTGAATGGCGAGGATCGGTAAAGGGATTACCGATTTCTGCTCAAAAGTTACATGTATAAGTTATACATGTAATTTTATATAGAGTATCATTAAAAGAAGGTTGGTATTGAATTTGGCGATAATCGGTAAAAGAGTTTAAAACAACCTAACTTCCGAAGCGCGGATTCGCTCGCGACTGGTCAGGGTTCGGAGTAGGCGCGGAGGAAAACACAAGGCTCGGTTTTCAAGTTGCAGTAACAAAGATTTATTCTATGATAATCGGTGATATAGTTACATGAATCGCGTATTTTCATACAAGCTTTATTCGTGGATGGAGCGCTACGTAACGAACAAGGGTTGATTCTATGGTGCTTGGCGTTATATACAAGGGTTGCGTATGCACCGGTACGTTTTATTCGCGGATGGAACGCTATGTAGTTGCGTATGTACAAATAAGTCTTATTTGCGGACGGAACGCTATGCGGAGGACAGAGATTTATTCTACGGTGAGCGGCGTTATATATATGAGTCGCGGGATATAAAGCCCCTTGCACAATGCCAGGCAACAGGCAATAGGAACAGGAAATAACCAAAAAATCGTTAATTACAACTTAAAAAATTTGAATGCTATGATTGGTTGGCAACAGGCAATAGGCACAGAATTTCCAACGTGACGGAAACTTTGTGTCTATTGCCTATGTCACTGTTTATTCTGCATTTATACATGATTTCTGATTTCTATTCCCTGTTCCTATTGCCTGTTGCCCGGCATTGTGCAAGGGGCTTAACGATGAAGTAATTAGATACAGGTTTTATTCGCTATACAGTATAGTGGGAGCGCGAGATATTCCGCTGGCGCGGTGGAACGCGGGCGATGATTGGCGGGCGCGTGTGCGGGCGGAATACGGCGCGGTGATACGGCGCGGGATAACGCGGGAGCGCGGGTTTTGCGCGCAGAGGTATCGCAGTGACGATGCTATGGACCTCGGGAAAGGCTACCGTGCGACCGAGACTCTCGACAAGCATAGAGAGCACCTCTCTACCCTGTTTCGCGGCGGCGCTTAACGGGAGGTAAACGGAGTCGGGCGGCTGAGACACTCAGCGAGTATAGGGAGCACCTCCCTATGCTGGATCGCCTGGATTCCGTTGCTCAGAGAACGGTACCGTGCGGCCGAGACCCTCGCCGAGAACAGAGAGTACCTCGCCTGACTCGCGCGGGTACGGTGTGCTGATAGTCTTATCGGACGGCTGAGACCCTCAGCAAGTTTAGAGAGCAACTCTCTAGATTTGAGACGTGCCGATAAGACGAGGGGCGGTCGGGAACGAAAAAGTCTTCGAAATACATCACTCGACGGGGCCAGAGAGCAACTCTCTACCTCAGGACTTGTTCGCTTTCAGGAATTCGGATGCCGAGAGCAGCGGATCGGTCGGATCGGTGTGCTGGCTCACGGTGGAATACGATTATTGTTAACAGTCGGGCGTTTATATACCCGCGGCTATGTTTCGCAAGTGGCGGGGGTATGAGCGACGGCAATCGCGAGCGCCGGGATGGAGCGGCGGAACGGTCGGAAATTACGGGCGTCCCGACGCTGCGATTGCGTTCGGCGGTCTTCAGTCGTTTTTGGCACCGCTCGGCGAGGACTTATTTGCACGCGTTTTACAAAAGATTAAAAATATGTAGTACAGTAAAATTAGGTCTGAAAATGGCAAAACGGATTGACCAATTTTTTTAGGGTGAGTAGAGGGTCATAGGAGATGGCCGCCGACGCACAGGGAAATTTTGTTGGAACTTTGTGAATTTGGGGATCTCCTATGACCTTCTACTCACCCTAAAAAAATTAGCTTGTCAATCCGTTTTGCCATTTTCAGACCTAATTTTACTATACTATTTCCACTGTTTTTGCCAGTTCTATAAATTCCTTGAATGATTTATTTGATTGTTTTAATATAATTCATAACGAATTAGATCGTCTTTGACACCATTGATTATTTGGTCTTTAAGATTATTTTCTAAGTCTGTCTTAGAAAATTTGTATTTTTGTGCCAAACTCTTCAATGCGATTATAAATTCCTGGATAGTTTCAGTATCGAGTTGTTTCCTGTCTATAAAGGTCACTCGTTATAAGAATTCGTTTTGTCCTGGTTCGTACAATTCCTTCATTAATGCTTTAAGATCTTTATACTTAACTTTTAAAATATCTTGTGATTCACATGTTGCTTTAACTTCTGCAAATAATTCAGAAGATATCTTTGTCAACAATAGCGCTCCTTTCTTTTCTTCTGGAATGTCGTTTAATAAGATAAATGCATCCAATTGACTTGAAAAAGTCTCTATTTCACCAACACATGCCGCCATTTTTCTTTGGACTTGCTGCTTTCACTTTTTATCGACCAATCACTGTTCGCCGAAATATCTTGTTTTTCTTTTATATTTTTGACGAAATCTCGTAAAAGATTTCTTAGTTGATCAATCGTCCCTCGGTTGTCTAGTCTTATGCTGCACTTTTTGCACACACTTTGTAATTGGGCTCTGGATAAGGCTCAGATCCACGAAGTTCGTTGCTGATTTATACTTGCATTAATTTGTTTCCATAGTTTATTATCCAGTGAATCCATTTGTTTTATTTGTTTTTATCTTCGTCGCCATTGCTGTAACCATGCAAGGAAGGAGAATGCAGGCTCACTGGTGGAGTGCACTTACAATCATTTATTAAATCACTCCCAGGTAGCAAGCACATGTCATTTTGACGTCAAATACTAGTCATGTTTGTACAAATGACGTCAAATGACCAAAAAGCGACTATGTCTTTAAAAATGACATTATTCCGACGTCATTCACCCAAAAAAAAATGTTTCTACTGATAAGTGGGGAATTCCTCTTAGCAGTTCCTCTAAGCAAAAAAATCTTACATGAAGAATATCCTTCTTTAAGTAATACGTATTACTTTATAAAAGAATGGATGCGTAAGCTATAATCAAGAGTAAATTCCTCTACAGCAATTCTACTATAGTAATCCGAATAGCCTCTTAAAATAAGAGGATATGCTAGATATATGCGGCGCGCGCGTTAAAGTTAAAAGACGATCGTCTTATTAGCTACGCGATGCGTACGCCACCATACGAGACGCCCGTATAAGAAATTTGTTAGGGATGGCCTTACATAACATAAGGCCCCGATCATTAGTTATTAGGGATGCCATAAGAAAAGATTTCCTTATTTTAACCTGATGAGGTCCCGATCATTATTTATTAGGGATTCCATAAGAAAGGTTTCCTTATTTTTATCTAATAAGGCCCTTGTAAAGATTTGATAAGGATGTTTTAACTTAATAATACTTATTTATTAGGGCTACCGGATAAGGTCCCGTAATTATTTATTAGGGATGCCATAATAAAGGTTTTCCTTATTTTTGTCTATTCTTGTAAGGATTTGATAAGAATGTTTTAACGTTTTAACTTTATAAATATACTATTTTCTTAAATATATTTACGAACACAAAATTTCATAATGAGCCGGCACTGGTTTCTGACATTCACCCGACATTAAGAAATATTATATCATATATCCAATTCAAAATTTTATTACTCTTTTTAAACTGAATTTGTTTCTTAAGATGATTTTGGAAAAATTATATATTTGCGCTGGTTATGACATATGTAGACTATATATAACACTTACATCAAATTAAGAAGTGGTCTACCATGTAAGGTAGTTGGCTCACGATCCAGAGGTCCCGAGTTCGAATCCCACCAAGGTAAGTGTGTTTTTCAAATACAAGAAAATATTTATAATCATAGGACTGCGTCTTAAGAAACAAATTTAGTTATAAAATAGTAATAAAATTCGAAATAAATAATTTTTTTATTTATTTCGGGTGAATATCGGAAATCAGTGTCCTCTAGTATAAGAGGACACAATCTTAAGTCTAGTGTCACATGGTAAGAGGATATTCCTCTACCTTTTAAAATATCTTCTTGAGACCATATTTCAGAGGAAAATCCCCTAACATTAAGCGGGAGCCACTAAACGACAGAATATTTTTTTTGGGTGTTCCATAACGTCATTATGACGTCTATTTTTAGTCATTTTTGGTCTATGACATCGGCGACTAATAATGGACGTTTATAAGACGTCATTTTTTAGACCATCTAAAGACGTCATTTTAAAGACGTCTTAAAGTCGTCCAAATAAGGTCTTTTTGTAATATAACTATTTTTACTTCTTAATATTGTATAATAAAGTAATAATAAAATAAAAACCACAAAATTAACTACAATATGTTTGTTTCGCAACTTTATGATTGAAGTGGCGAATTTATGGTATAAGTGGATGTAGTTGCGTGTGATTATAGTTTTATAATAACTATTTCATGCAGTGTTATAACTATCAAGAAGATTATCATTACAAGATTTTTGAACACGTTAAAGATGTACCTGTTATAGACAAGTACAGTTAATAAGGAAGCATCAGGGTGAGAAGATCGTCACTGTCACTGGATCATCGAAGTCAAGCGACACGGGCACGGTACGGTACTAGGATGGGTGACCGCCTTGAGAGCATGTAACGAAACAGTTAAAAAAGCTTTTTTTTTTTTTTTTTTTTTTTTAGATAAAGAAAAAGAACATTTTTAAAGTAGACATTTTAACATTATAATTTCATAAAAAAACATTTCTAGGAACCGGTATGTCGTACAATGGACCTATTTTTGCCGTCATTAAGACGTCAGAAAATGACGTCAATTGTCTGTGACATTAGACCGTCATTTTAACGTCATTATGCCATCAGTTAGTGACGTCAGGAATGGTCAGTGACTGACCAAAATTTGACGTCAAAATGACTTATGTTTGCTACCTGGGCTTGTACACATTCTCAGGTAACAAGCACATGTCATTTTGACGTCAAATACTAGTCATGTTTGTACAAATGACGTCAAATGACCAAAAAGCGACTATTACTACGTTTACGCGAGCGTTACTTCTGTAGTAACTTACTCAAATTATCGTAACTTACGATAATTCACTCCGCGTAAACGGGGGTCTCTAGCCGTGACTTACGATAAGATAATTGAAGCAAGTTACTCAAATTAACAAATACTTCTCGTGCTAATACCTCGCGTAAACGGCGAATGGCTCTCAAGGTTGCACAAAGGTGCAGCACAAGCAAACTCGCGATATTTCGAGTTTTTACGACTCTCAACGGAAGTATCGCAGAATACTCCGCACGCGTAAACGGTAGAAAATTGTCATCGCGTAAACGCATAGCCCCGCCGCGTAAACGTAGTATATGTCTTTAAAAATTACATTATACTGACGTTATTCCATAACGTCATTATGACGTCTATTTTTAGTCATTTTTGGTCTATGACAACGGCGACTAATAATGGACGTTTATAAGACGTCATTTCTTAGACCATCTAAAGACGTCATTTTAAAGACGTCTTGAAGTCGTCCAAATACGGTCTTTTTGTAATATAACTATTTTTACTTCTTAATATTGTATAATAAAGTACTAATAAAATAAAAACCACAAAATTAACTACAATATGTTTGTTTCGCAACTTTATGATTGAAGTGGCGAATTTATGGTATAACCCAGTGAGAAACGATATATCGGATCGACGTCGATTCGATATCGATTCTATCAGATCTCATCGATGCGGTTCTGTCAGGTTGTTGAACATCGATAGTTTCAAATATTTCGAGGTTATTTCGATGTTACGATAATTTTGCAAACAATCTGTTGGTAGTATGTAGCAATATAATATAATACTTTCTTTCAAGATTTTCAATGTTTTTCATGTTTGTCCATTATCAACAATTCGATGTCGGTTCGATATCGATTCGACTTATGAGATGAAAAGAATTAAATTGTTTCCTGAATCAAAGAAAACTGAAAATTATTGTGCTTTAAATTACATTAACTAAGTATATATATATATATATATATATATATATATATATATATATATATATATATGGGGCATTCCACGCCAATTCGCAAGGGGTCAGACTTCGACCTTTTTATTTTGATGGCTGCTCGTTTTTTAACAGGTCTTTACGAGTACTATACCCATGTAAGAGCGTTTCTATAATAAATGTAGCGTTTCCGAAATAGAGCCTGCGCAAAATAAGGACTCCAAAATTTTCAATGAATTTTTTCGCCTATTAGACAACGTCTAAGAAAAAAATTCATTGAACATAAAATACGCTATTTAGATCATAGTTTAAAAAAAAATTACTCCAAATTTTTATAATAATAATTTTAAGCTATTAAAGTAAAAAAAACACAAAAATTTGAACATCTCGAAAACCCCATTTTCTATTTTTTTGAAATTTATAGGGAATATTCTAGGGAGTATTAGAAAAATTTTAAGACCGGTCCGAAGTTGGGCAGAAAACTTGGGAATTTTTTATAGATTTTTTTGTAAGGCAGTAGTAATATTTGATTCACAAAAATGCAGTTAAAAACGCGTTTCAGACAATTCTGAATCGATTTAGATATACTTTTTTTTCTTAGTAATTGACGTTACTCATTGACAAATAAAATGAGATATATATATATATATCTAAAAAGGTATATATGATACATACATACATACATACATACATACATACATGTGTGTTTGTTTGTGTGTGTGTGTGTGTGTGTGTGTGTGTGTGTGTGTGTGTGTGTGTGTGTGTGTGTGTGTGTGTGTGTCATATATACCTTTTTAGAAGAGGCTTATATACATATATATATATATATATATATATATATATATATATGTTGTTATATGAAAAATTTGTTACCGGGAATTACGTTTTTCAATGAGAAAAACGAGTTATGGTAACGATAAGTTACCTTTCTCAGTGAGAATAATGAGTTATTATTATATTATTAATTAATTATAAATTTATTTGAAAAATATTATAAATATTTAAAATATATTATTATAAAATATTCTTAAAATATATTGGGACAACTTTGCCGAATAATGAAGAGTCATGCATGATGCACGCAATCAAATCGATGTCGTATCGATGTCGACGCGTGCAATTTCATGTGAGAAGGCATTCATGTCCCTGTGTATATGTATGTACATACAATTATGCGACAATATAGAAAAGTATATAGCCAACTTCGTGTATTTTTTTAAATAAGTGCATTCGAATTGCCCGCCAACAATCCCGCACCTTCCCTGGTGAAAATAGAAAGCTTGTCGGAGCGTCAAAGAAGCGTAAATGAAGAGATTTAACGCTTCTTTGACACTCCAATGACTTTCCATTGACTCTTTGCGGTTTCGAATACCCATACACGCTCCCCAAACGCTCCCCATCCAGTCAGAAATGACCCGTCTTTCAATGTCGAATCGACGTCAATTAGACGTCGATTCGACGTCGAAAGACGGGTCATTTCTGGCTGGGCAAACGCTCCGTAAAGAGTGTATGAAGCTTACCGATACACTTCTCGCACACTTCACTAATTGAAACTTCGTTGACGCTTCCTAAACGCTTCACAAAAAAAATATATATACAGAGCATTGTGATACGCGTCGTGCACACTCAAAATTTTATTACTCTTTTAAAACTGAATTTGTTTCTTAAAATGATTTTTGAAAAATTATGTATTTGCGCTGGTTATGACATATGTAGACTATATATAACACTTACATCAAATTGAGAAGTAGTCTACCACGTAAGGCAGTTGGCTCACGATCCAGAGGTCCCGAGTTCGAATCCCACAAGGTAAGTGTGTTTTTCAAATACGAGAAAATATTTATAATCATAGACTGCATCTTAAGAAACAAATTTAGTTATAAAATAGTAATAAAATTTCGAAAAAAATAATTTTTTTTATGCCGGGTGAATATACGAAATATATCGATTTTTCAAAGATTTCGATATCGATGAATGTCAAAGCTCTGACCACCTGAATACCGAAATTGATGTGAAGATCGATTTTATATTGATATCGAGATTTCGATATCTAATCGACATCGATCCGATGTATCGTTTCTCACTGGGGAGTGGATGTAGTTGCGTGTGATTATAGTTTTATGATAACTATTTCATGCAGTGTTATATATCAAAAAGATTATCATTACAAGATTTTTGAACACTTTAAAGATGTACCTGTTATAGACAAGTACAGTTAATAAGGAAGCATCAGAGTGAGAAGATCGTCCACTGGATCATCGAAGTCAAGCAACACGGGCGCGGTACTGTACTAGGATGGGTGACCGCCTTGAGAGCGGCTATGCACATGGCATGTAACGAAACAGTTAAAAAAGCTTTTTTTTTAGATAAAGAAAAAGAACATTTTTTTTATAAACGTTTATCAAGTAGACATTTTAACATTTTAATTTCATAAAAAACATTTCTAGAAACAGGTATGTCGTACAATGAACCTATTTTTGCCGTCAATAAGACGTCAGAAAATGACGTCAATTGTCTGTGACATTAGACCGTCATTTTAACGTCATTATGCCGCCAGTTAGTGACGACAGGTATGGTCAGTAAAGGACGCTGGAGGGATGCTGGAGCCGCAGGCGAACTCGATTAGCGTCGATAAAGAAGTGCTCACCGATTCTTACACATACATACAGAGCGCAGGCGAACTCGATCAGCGTCGATAAAGAAGTGTTCAGCGATTCTTACACATACATACAGAGCGCCTGCTCTAGGGCTACCCGTTATACTGATCCGTATGTTTTTGGCTAAATTCGGGGAGACGCGTAACATGTGCATATGAAATTTTCAAATGCACTTTTCTCTTATACTAAAGCTCGCAGCTCATTTCTGCAAGTACAGGATTCTTCTTTATTGTATTTCCGTGACTGCTGCAAGGTTTTTGTATACGTACTCAGTCTAAAACTTTTATGTGCAGCAAATGTTGTCATGAATCGACCGCAGAATCGAAAATAAAACTGTAATTTTCTAATGTTTTTTCGTTTTTCATGCGCAATTGGTGTCTGCAGTCTTCGTTATCGTCCATACTTTAATTCTGGACAAAAAATTTTTAATTCGGTGAAATCAATCAAAAGATTTGTGTGTCTGAAAATATCGCGGTAAAACAGACCTATCTCCAGCATCCCTTTTCGATAACGGCCCGTCGCTGCCATGGTCACGATCTAGACCCGTGTATCTACGTGCTAAGAGTGAGGGAGAACTTCGTACGCGGTCGGTTACTACAGCATTCTTATTATTCGTTTAAAGCGTACATTTTACCGGTCAATGTAGAACAAATATTTTCTAATTTTCTCCCACAAAACATTAAACCACTCCTTGGAATCTTGTGTATATATCTTTTTATAGCTTGTTTTGTTGATTACAAGAACCGTGTTCTTTGTGGAGTAGTACCTCCGAACATTTACCGGCGCGCACATAACTATGACACCAATTGCGGAGAACAATGTCTTCAGAGTTCTTATAAACGACGCTTGATACGGTCACAATCCTAAAAACGGCAGGAAGAATTTATTAATCTTAAAGTGTTCTGCATCAAAGACATCCATGTTCGTGCTTTGACGCTCGCGCATTCATATCTGCCGTTAAAGCAGCCGGGTATCACTCGTTACCACTCTCTACCTTAGTGTATAGCTACTTAAATATTCCACTAGATCCGTATATATGATGAAATAGCTTTTTCACATTCGAGAAACTAAATAGAGAGAATTTCTGATAATAGATAGTATTCTCCTCACTTGAGAGAATAAAAGTTTTTAAGATTTAATAAGGAGAACTTGCTATATATACCATATATAGTGTAGGTGTATAATATAAGGTTTAGTGAATAAAATGAATTGAACAAACCGTTTCCGCAACGCTTACAGTATTCATTACAGTATAATAATATTATGATGTAGATAGTATTTTAATACAAGCATAATTTATTATTTATTACTTATTTATACAAATCGACATTTTATTATAGATATGTGATATACTTTCATATATATATATATATATATATATATATATATATATATATATATATATATATACATATATATATATATTAGGTACATTAACACATGAGTTCTTGACATACGAAAAACTAGAAAACTATGCGAGTGGAAAATCTCTCAGAAATTTATATATCCCTTGACGGTTCGTGCAACGAGATCATTACCGTGCAATAGGAAACTGATGTTTTCATTACCTTAAAACGATATTTATTATTTACACAATATTTTTTTCCATCAGTAAAATGCACGGATATGCTGCTAATGTTCATCTACATTATTGCAACATTTTCATGTCCATACCTTACTAAAATTGTTCAGATTGATGACATATAACTTGGCGATTGTTACTAGGGAGGCTTTCTGGCTTCGCGCGATTAGAAACAACAATAACTTCTGCACCTTTATGGACGCATTGTACCACATTCCGTTATAACTGTAAAAAGATATATCGCGAAAGAATATTTCTTGTAAATTCTGAATAGCTTTATCTTACGCTGCTATTGAAACTTGAACGCTATGATCGGTCACTTCTTGCCCGGCCCAATGGTTAAAAAATAATCGACAACTTTGCATTATACCAAGAGCCACGTATCGCATAATTTCAGACGATCCCGTTCGAACTATGATCTGCAAAAAATCATTAAGCTTGAAAACATTTTCAGCAATAATTAATAATAAAAATATAATATATTTACATTATATTACTGTTTAAACTTTAGTTTCAATTTTACATTATTATGCTCACCATTACGCATGAGGAAGTATGCAATAAAAGACCTAATCCAATTTCGAAAAAGAGGAACAACGCGACTGTAGATTCCATCATCTCTGTGTATCTGAATCGATAAACATTATCAAGATCTCATGTAAGTGAAATTTTAACCCTCAGTTACCTCACCAGGGCCTAAGTGACGTGTTTAAAACTCGCGCTCTTTTTGAACGCGTAGTGGTGGAGACTCCGGACCCGGGGGGGGGGGGGGGGAGTTTGAAGGGTCTAGCACTAGCCTGGTGACGTGCGAGAGTCAGTTCGGTCGAAGCATGGTGGAAGTATACAAGGTGAAGCAATCTGGTGGATGCGTAGTCGTTCAAAAGTAGAGGGGAGCAGTCAACCAATCAGAAGTGCCCCAGTCACACAGAATTCAATATGGCAGACACAGATTTGACAGATTACGATTATAAGTAGTGATAGGTGAATAGTATATTGCGCAAATTATTAAAAATGCCGAGCTGCTTTGTAAAAAATTGTAAAAATAGGACAAATGTCCTTTTTATGAAAAATGTACAATTTTACTCGGTTCCTAAAGATCCCGAATTACGAATAAAGTGGTTGGAGGCTTGCCAGAGGGATAAAGACTGTATGATGAAATGTGGTATGTAATGAAATTACAGTTTTAACCTGTACTATATCTCGTTGCGTAAATATTGTAATGCTATATTTTTGATATAAATTATTACTTTTAGAAAGAGTATGTGAAGTGCATTTTTTATCAAATTGCTTTGAGGAACAAATGACTAAAGGAAAATTAAAACGTAAACTGAAGGCAGGATCTATACCAACAGAATTGCTTCAGTTGCCGAGAGAAAGGCAGAAAAGAATGCAAACAAATAACACTAACAATGCAGGACCAGAGAAATCAGTTCGGTAAGAATGAAAACTTTCTCAGGGTGGAGTCCGATCTGATAAGCTCCCATCCATAATGTATCCAAAAAATAAGTGAATATTATAGATATAATATATTTATAGATATAGATATACAATATTCTTTTATTTTATAGGTGCATTACAGATTCTAGGTTTAAATGGAATTGTATCTTTATACATTTTGGTATAACTTTAAAGAAAATTAAATTATTTCTATTTTTTTTTATTAACAGACGTTACTATAAGTAATTCTTTTATCAACTTGTAATTTGATTTTTTTTATCGACTTTAATTTCTATTTCTCACATCGATATAGTTTTGTTCCTTTGATCGATAGTAAAAGATAAAGTTGATAAAAGAAATAAACCCTATATCAATGAGAATAAAAAAATTTCGAATTTATTAATTTTAAAATTAATTCACCAAAAATATTAAATTACATCGCATTCAATCGATTAATTAACGTACGTTCTTTCTCATTTACTGGGTGTCATTATTGTTTTTAATCAATTTTTTTAATACATTTGTACATTTTTTAAATGATTACAGTACCGCAATACCAACGTATGCTGAGCAATGTATTATTATAATCTGTAATGTATTATGATTTTTTTTTATTTGCATTTATTTTATAAAAAGTTTATTATTTTCAATTATATTTCGTTGTTTTTGATATATACATTTATTAATACAATTGTTTTAATCTGGCAAAACTGTGTTTTTATTTTATTGAAGTTATTTCATTTTGAATTTCCGCCTTTTTGTCTGGGGCAGTTCTGATTGGTTCTCTGCCCATAATACCGCCATTATGCGCGTTGCTTCACCTTGTATACTTCCACCATGGGTCGAAGCAACCACGGCAGACAGCGAGAAGTGGGACGATAAGGTCACTCAGACCCTGGTGAGGTAATATCGTGACAAAAACGATTTAAAAACGATTTACAGTCAAAATATAAAGTATATAAGTAAATCTTATAAAAACAGTGTATTTATGCAATATAACTATAGAAAAAATATTCTGTGTTGTATAAAAAGTAAAATTATTCGTTTCTCGGGCTTTACACGAGATGGTCATGTCTCTCAACCAAGTTTATATTCTTGCTCCATTTCTGTTCACCGCTCGTTATACAATTTTTAACTATGACTCAAATATTTCTGTAATTTTGGTACTTATTACCCACACAGCACACTTTATCTGAGGGACGTCCTACAGACATCATTTTGAGATATCGCAATAACCGCAGGACATCCCAAAATGATCTCAGATATCCGGTGGATATCCATTGGATGCACAAGTGTCCGGCTATTTAGTATCTTGCAGACATCTTAAATGACGTCCACAGGATATCTGAGGCAGATCGAAAAATATCGCAAGATATTAATTAACTCCCCAAAAAATATTCTATCGTTTAGTGGCTCCCGCTTGATTTTAGAGGATTTTCCTCTGAAATACGGTTTCAAGAAAATATTTTAAAATCTAGAGGAATATCCTCTAACCATGAGACACTAGACTTACGATTGCAGTCCTCTTAATGCTAGAGGACTGACACTGATTTCCGATATTCACCTGACATAAAAAAAAAATTATTTATTTCGAAATTTTATTACTATTTTTTAAGTAAATTTGTTTCTTAAAATGCAGTCTATGATTATAAATATTTTCTGGTATCTGAAAAAACACTTACCTTGGTGGGATTCGAACTCGGGACCTCTGGATCGTGAGCCAACTGCCTTACGTGGTAGACTACTTCTTAATTTAATGTGAGCGTTATATATAGTCTACATATGTCATAACCAGCGCAAATATATAATTTTTCAAAAATCATCTTAAGAAACAAATTTAGTTTAAAAAGAGTAATAAAATTTTAAATTGGATATATGATATAATATTTTTAATGTCGAGTGAATATCAGAAACCAGTGCCGGCTTATTATGAAATTTTGTGTTTGTAAATATATTTATGAAAAAAGTATATTTATAAAGTTAAAACATTCTTATCAAATTCTTACAAGGGCTTCATTAGACAAAAATAAGGAAACCTTTCTTATGGAATCCCTACCCACACAGCACACGATGTCCATTGGACGTCTAAGGACGTCCATTGGACGTCCTGGTCGTCCAGTCGACGTCTATGGACGTCCAATGGACATCGTGTACTGTGTGAGTAATAAATAATGATTGGGACCTTATCCGGTTAGCCCTAATAAAGAAGTATTTATGAAGTTAAAACATCCTTATCAAATCCTTACAAAGGCCTCACTAGAGAAAAATAAGGAAACCTTTCTTATGGAATCCCTAGTAAATAATGATCGGGACCTCATCATGTTAAAATAAGGAAATCTTTCTTATGGCATCCCTAATAAGTATGATCGGGGCCTTATGTTATGTGAAGCCATCCCTAACAAATTTCTACACGGGAATATCTTGCATATCCTCTAATTTTAAGGGGCTCTTTGGATTATTATAGTAGAATTTGCTATAGAGAAATTTACTCTTGATTATAGCTTACGCATCCACTCTTTTATAAAGTAATACGTATTACTTAAAGAAAAATATTCTTCATGAAACATTTTTGCTTAGAGGAAGTGCTAAGAGGAATTCCCCACTTATCAGTAGAATATTTTTTTTTTAGTGAAGGATATCCTTCAGAAGATCTCGTAAGATAGCTTATGCAAAGCCAACGGATATGACAGAATATTTAGATATCGTGAGATTATAATAGGATATCTCACGATATCTTATTAGAATATCTCGGGCAGAACCTGCTGGGATATCCGTGGGATCGTATTTGGAAATCTGGGACAATTTGGGATATCCCCAGGATACAGTGTGCTGTGTGGGAATGATCTATCATTGTTAAATTAACTTGATAAGGACCCAAAATAAGGGTTGAAACGTCGTTATATCAATAAATTACTGCCAGTCAGGCTGACTCATACGTCTTGTTTTAAAAAGTAAAATATTGGATTTTATTGGTTTATAAAATCAAATAGTATTTAATTTTTCTGTGTGCTCTATTTTTAATAAATAAAGTATTTTTTATGCATTTTTATTGTATTTATTCAACATTTTTACCGATTTTATACAAAAAAACATGAATTTTTACCTCTCCATAGCCGCCATTTTGTATTAGCCATATGAAACTTTTTGAAAAATATTTTGTTATTCTTCTACATGTTTATATTTTATTCCAAAGGTCGCAAGTTTTACGATTTTAAAAAATAATCCGTTTTTTAGAGACAATAATATTTGATCGATTTTCTTCAAAAATCATGAAACTTTACTTTGCAAAAAAATATACTTTTTGGAACCAATCGTTATGACGCTAATTTCTTCTTAAAGTACAACTCTTGACCTTTCAAATCATGTATTAGAAAGCCCTTGTATCTTTTTTTAGTCAGTACTACGTCAATTTGAAAAAAAAGCAAATTTTTTCGCTTCTTCAAAAAAACACGTTTTCTTTTTCTTTAAATAACATTTACATTTTTAATTTGGAATAATCTAACCTGCACAGTCTTGTAGATCTTTAAAAAATGTATCGATTAAAAAAAAAGACGTCAAATTGATGCATTTGTCTTAAAGATACAAGCTGGAGAAGACGCTAGGGTCTCTCAGACCCTGGTGAGGTAATATCGGGGTGTAAAAACGTAAGGTAACTGAGGGTTAGTAATAGATACAGTCATGCTTAAACCTATGTGAACTTAGCACTCGACTTCCATAAAAAAATTTTTTCGTATGTGCATTCGATTACGCTCGGTTTGTACCCGATTGTACCACAGGTTATTTCGTTTGTACCTCAAAGGGGCGAAAGTTACAGAAGATTAAAAAATCATCAGCACTATTTTGAGATACAATAATCTTCCAAATGCCATTCGATTAAGCATCGTTTGTACTCGTTTGTACCGCTTTTCGTTTCGTTTGTACCCTCACGGGGATAAAACAACGGGATATCGAAAATTATAAGGGTAACTTTGTCATTTTTAGAGATATTTTAACTTCGCAAGCGGGTGCTGTTTCGGAATTGTTTATACCCGTTTGTACCACCGCCAGTTTTGTTTATACCCTTAAGGGGGTGAATGTACCAAATTTTCAAAATTGGAGTAAGAGATCTTCGCCATTTTTAGAAATATTTTAAATCTGCAAGCGGGTGCTGTTTCGGAATCGTTTGTACCACCGCCAGTTTGTACCCTTAAGGGGGTGGAAATACGAGATATTGAAAATTCGTATAAGGGTAACTTTGTCATTTTTAGAGATATTTTAAATCTGCAAGCGGGTGCTGCTTTAGAATAGTTTGTACCCGTTTATACCACTGCCAGTTTTGTTTGTACCCTTAAAGGGGTGATTGTACCGAATTTTCAAAATTGGGGTAAAAGCAATCTTCGCCACACACACACACACACACACACACGCGCGCGCGCGCACACATACACACACACACCCGGGGGAGGGGGGTGCAAGAGGAGGCTTTCGGCCCCCCCTCCTGCACCCACCTCCGCCGGTAGGCAGCGTGGATCTCGCTTTACAACTTAAAGTACATGCTAAGTTGTAAAGCGAGGTCCACGCTGCCTACCGGCAGAGGTGGGTGTAGAAGGGGGGGGGGCGAAAGCCACCCTTACACCCCCCCCTCCCCCGTGTTGTGTGTGTGTGTGTGTGTGTGGTGTGTGTGTGTGTGTATGGCGAAGATAGCTCTTACCCCAATTTTGAAATTCGGTACAATCACTCCTTTAAGGGTACAAACAAAACTGGCGGTGGTACAAACGGGTACAAACGATTCTAAAACAGCACCCGCTTGCAGATTTAAAATATCTCTAAAAATGACAAAGTTACCCGTATACGAATTTTCAATATCTCGTATTTCCATCCCTTAAGGGTACAAACAAAATAAAAACCGTGTAAACGAGTACAAACAATGCTTAATCGAATGGCATTTGGAAGATTATGTATCTCAAAGTGGGGGTGCTGATGATTTTTTAACCTCCCGTAACTTTCGCCCCTTTAAGGTACAAACGAAATGACCTGTGGTACAATCGAGTACAAACCGAGCGTAATCGAATGCACATACAAAACATTTTTTTTATGAAAGTCGGGTGCTAAGTTCACATAGGTCATGCTTAAATATAGGTATAAATATGTAAAAATAAATATATCAGACCCGTCCTATCTGATTTTTCCGTAAACGTGAGGTGGCAGAAAATTAAAGAAAAGTGTTAATTAGCCCCAAATCCTATCCGAAGAATCGAATGAGGGTATTTCCGTTTTCTGGACCTGACCGGAAGTAGGGCAACTGGCGTCAACTTTGAAATCTCAAATGGGGACATATTCGTGTAGGATATTGTTGGGTAGAGCTTGGAAAAAGAAACATATTTATTTGAACATCGCAGTATCTTCAACAGGGGCGGTAGAACAGAAAATCCCTATGTATAGTGGCCGTCTAGGGAGAGGGGGGTAGGCAGGCGCGCTTCAATCTTTTTGCCATAAACACGATAAAAATAACAATTTTATTTATGCAAACTTTTTAAATATATTTAAATACCTACATTTATATATATTATTATTATATATATATTTATATATCGGATCACTATTTCAAGGCGAAATCATGTTATGATCTGACTTCTGACCATTCACAGATAATAGTAACACTCAATGCAGCAATAATAAAAAAAGAAAAACCATTAACTTTATATAACGCAAAACGAATTGGAACTACTTTAGAGAATTGCTCAATGAAGAAATAAACTACAAGATCTCACTTAAAACCTACGAGGATATAGAAACGGCAATAGATATATTAAATAAAGTAATGCAAAAAGCGCCTGGGAATCAACTCCAGCAGATCAAGACAAGGAAATTATAATGCACTGTCCAACTAGCGTTAAAGCCAAAATCGCTGATAAAAGGAAATTGAGAAGGATTTGACAAAAACCAATTTCTCCACATGACAAGACAAGACTAAATCAAGCGACAAAACAATTAAAAGAATTAATAAGCAGTGAGCAAAATAAAGAAATTGAAGAATTTCTCGAGAAACTAACACCTACAGAAGCGACAGACTATGCCCTGTGGAAACTTACAAGGAAAATTAAAAAGGTCCGATCCAGCAATACCTCTTATCCGACAATGTAACAGTAAATGGGCAAGAACTAATAAGGATAAAATAAAATTATTTGAGGCTCACTTTAAAAAAATTTTTGAGCCACACTTCCAAGAGTCATCGGAAGAACAAGAAAAGGAAATCCTAAATCATCTGGAAGCACCCTTACAGATGGAAATGCCGATCCAAAAAATAAAAACAAACGAGGTTCTAAAAATAACACAAAAAGAGCTAAAAGCAAGCAAGGCACCAGGTTACGACCTGATAACTGGGAAATTATTAAAGGAACTTCCTCATGAGGTAATAAGACATATAACAATAATATACAACGCTATACTGAGACTGAACTATTTTTCGAATCAATGAAAAGTCGCACAAATTATTTTAGTCCCAAAGGGTTACATGTCTAAATATCCCGGACATAATATCACGCGACAAAATATCCCAGCCATAATATCCCTGAGACTAAATATACCGCGACAGTATACCCCATGACAAAATATCCCCTGGCAATATATCTCATGGACAAAATATCCCAAAGATGTATATATAAACGAGCTTGTAAAGCGCGCCACGAACCCACATGACATTTCGTTTCGCGTGGAAAGTGATGCGTGAACTATTTCGACATATTAGTCATTTATGCCTTCCAATACTCAAACCCGCGAGAACAATTCATGAGATAATTTATTGCGGGATATTTTGTCGTGTAATATACAGGGTGTTCCTTAAAGACCGCGCACTAACTACATAGCGTTATTTCTTATCAAAAATTGAGTCGAAAAGTCCCGAACCATTTTTTTCTATAATGCTTTACCAAGCTGTAATTATTGAGTAAAGTCAATCCAATCAGCGCCGACTTTTAGCCGGGCGCACGTCAGTGAACCACGCGCCTGGTAGTGTGCGTGAGCGCTCCGCCGCTACGTTCAACGCTACGCGGCGGTGGCGCGCGGCCCGGCCGCGGCGGTGCTGCGTCTTCGCGCGCGTCGCATGGAATATTCTTACGCATCGTAATAATAGAAATAATTTTTTCCTGCACTAAGAATACATGTTACTTCTGTCAGAAGTATCTTCTTACAGAAAATTTCGATAACAAATAGAACTCTCGCCAAGACGTAAACCATCTTCAACACATGAAGATTTAAACAAATACAAAAAAATAAACTGTGTATTTTACAAAAATTATTTTCTAAACAATCGTTTCGTTAGATATCTCTGCGTTAATTAATTTTGAACATAGCACTTATTCAATCTTTCTACGAGATTCACCTAGTTACTCAGAAGTAATAAATTTTTTAAGAGAAATAACAATTAGATATTTAAATATTCTTATGCTTAAAAGAAAATACGTAAAGCGTATTAAAAAATAGAGAAAGATTTCTTCCTTTATGAGAAAACGATTTATCTTAAGTCAAGAATAACGCTTTTCAGATGTACAATTTGAAACTTAAGGTAAATGAGAGCAAAACGCCGATTTTATAGCGAATAATAAGTCGCTCATTTGCTGCAACAATGACAAAACTCAAAAATCGCTCTTTTTGAGTTATTCGTACAGGGAAAAAGGTTGTTACATGTATTATTCACATTTAAATCGGTTTCACGAACTCACCCGAGAGAACAGTTGTGTCGCTATTGTGCCATATCATTTAGTGAATTATGTAGGTTGCAATACTGTCTTATCTCAGTCAATCTCAGTTGTCATTTTGTCGTGTAGTGAGAACATCGTAAAAGTTGCAAAAAAGAGTAACTTGCCAATACGGTATTTTAAAATTCTCATAGAAAGTTATAACAACTCAAAACTTTAAAACGTGTCTCCTGAAAAATCACAATTTTTTAGTTATGTCACTGTTGCAGCAAATGGGCGAATAAATAATAACACATTTAATAATTTAAAACAAAATACAATTCAAATGTATCGTATTTCGGTCTTAGTTTAGACCTTCTTCAGTGTAATATTTCGCAATTATCTTAAATCTAATCGTCAACAACGCATAAATAAAAATGAAATGTAGTCATATTCGTAAAAACATAGGTCGGTGGTTGTAGTTGTTAGAAAAGGTTGAACATAAGATAAATCACGTGACTAACTACTGCCTTTTAAATAAAATGAGATTACCAAATTAGTTTGCAATTCGTATAAGTTTTTTCATGAAGATGTAAAATTCACTTACCAGACGGTTCAATCTCGTGATATCTACTGTGTCTGGTTTCAGTAACGCAACAATGCTTATGAATTAACATCAACGCACGGACTGAAGGGCTAGGACTCAAGCACAAGATGAAATAAACTAATAAATAAAAAATCTTTCTAATGATTAT